>JAUIMY010000172.1:0-61196 GCA_033557855.1 Hydrochus callosus | reverse complement strand
TGAGTCTGACGCAATTCTGAATTTTACAATTAAATTTCGGGAAAACTGGTGATCCAAAAAATCTGAAATATTCCATTCGTGTGCTTTGGGACGTGCTGAATCCGTTTCTGGTGAGATCGAAGCCCTAAAGTGAACGGCTGATTTTTCCGGATTTTATAAACGTAAAATGATGGAAACTGATTAGTTGGAAATTGAGTCTGACGCAATTCTGAATTTTACGATTAAATTTCGGGAAAACTAGTGATCCAAAAAATCTGAAATATTCCTTTTGTGTGCTTTGGGACGTGCTGAATCCGTTTCTGGCGAGATCGAAGCCCTAAAGTGAACGGCTGATTTTTCCGGATTTTATAAACGTAAAATGATGGAAACTGATTAGTTGGAAATTGAGTCTGACGCAATTCTGAATTTTACAATTAAATTTCGGGAAAACTGGTGATCCAAAAAATCTGAAATATTCCTTTTGTGTGCTTTGGGACGTGCTGAATCCGTTTCTGGCGAGATCGAAGCCCCAAAGTGGACGGCTGATTTTTGCCGGATTTTATAAACTCCTCAGGCGTCGAGCACGACCTTTGCGGGAATGAATGCGAAACAAACTTTAATAAATAATTAAATTTGGAAAAATCGCGAGAAAATTGGCTAGGCCACGAAACTATCACTAGAGACTATCACTAAATTCACATTTGGGATAGAATCTGAACAAGCTGGCCGCGCTGATCCGAGGGGACCTGTCCCTGGTGACGAGGAAGGTGCTGATAGCCCTGATCACGATCGACGTCCACGCCAGGGACACCATATCGAGCATGGTGAGGCACAAGGTGCAGGACAGCACCAGCTTCGAATGGCTGAAGATGCTGAGGTACTACTGGCAGGAGAACATAGACAATTGCGTGACGAAGATGTCCAGCGCGACCTACGTCTACGGGTACGAGTACTTGGGAGCAGGAGGGGTCTTGGTCATCACTCCCCTGACGGACAGGTGCTACCTGTGCCTCATGGGCGCGTTGCAGTTGGATTTGGGCGGCGCCCCCGCCGGGCCCGCTGGGACGGGGAAGACCGAGACCACCAAGGACCTGGCCAAAGCTCTGGCCTTCCAGTGCGTGGTGTTCAATTGCTCGGAGGGTCTGGACTACAAGGTGATGGGGAGGTTCTTCGCCGGACTGGCCCAGTCGGGGGGTTGGTCTTGCTTCGACGAGTTCAACAGGATCGACATCGAGGTGCTGTCGGTCATCGCCCAGCAGATCATCACCATAAGGAACGCGAAGGCTGCCAAGCTGACGAGGTGCCCCATTTGATGAGTACACTCTTGCGTGAGATGATCATTGGTGAGACCATGGATGAATTAATGTTCATCCATGGTGAGACGAAGTCGCTGGTGATTTAAGTCCGTTCTTGTGATTTTCGCAGATTCTACTTTGAGGGTCGGGAAATCAAATTGGTGCACACTTGCGCCGTCTTCATCACTATGAATCCCGGTTACGCGGGGAGGACTGAGCTGCCGGATAATTTGAAGGCGCTCTTCAGACCGATCGCCATGATGGTGCCTGATTATGGTTAGTGCGGTTTTTCCGTTGCGGATTGACGAAGAGTTCTGGAGAGTGTTGTAAGGAATGTGGAGAGTGTTGTAATGAACGTGGCGTTCGCATCTTCAGCGCTGATAGCGGAGGTCACGCTGTACTCCGAGGGCTTCGAGAACTCCAAGCCCCTGGCGAACAAGATGGTGCAGATGTACAAGCTCTGCAGCGAGCAGCTCTCCCAGCAGGACCACTACGACTTCGGGATGAGGGCGGTGAAGAGCGTGCTGGTGATGGCCGGGGCGCTCAAGAGGGCGACCCCGGACAGGAACGAGGACGTGGTGCTGATCTGCGCCTTGAGGGACAGCAATCTTCCCAAGTTTCTGGCGGACGACGCCGTACTGTTTCAGGGGATACTGACGGATCTGTTTCCGGGGATAGAACTTCCGGTGGCGGACTACGGGGACTTCGAGGTGGCGATCAGGGACTGCCTGGTCAACAACAACCTGCAGCCGGAGACTTGCATCATCCTCAAAGTCATACAACTGTACGAGACGATGAACGTCAGGTGGGGGGTGATGCTGGTCGGACCTACTGGCGGGGGGAAGAGTACAACGCTCTTGGTGAGGAAGCTACCAGTGTCCTCTGGACACCGTGTCCTGTGGACACCTGTATCCCGTGGACACCGTGTCCTCTGGACCTCGTCTTCGGGACACCTGTGTCCTCTGGACACCGTCCTCGGGACACCTGTGTCCTCTGGACACCGTCCTCGGGACACCTGAGTCCACTGGACACCTGGATCCTCTGGATACCTGTGTCCTCCGGACACAGAACAAGAACAGTGTTAATTGGACGCCCCCCCCCCCCAGACTTTGAATAGGGCCTTGACGAAAATGCACGAGGACGGTTTCGAAGGGCCCTACTACCATCCGGTCCACACATACATCATGAACCCCAAAGCCGTGACAGCTGGCGAGCTGTACGGAGAAGTCAACCCCTACACCATGGAGTGGAAAGACGGCCTGATGGGTCAGATGGTCAGGACCGCGGTCCAGAACACTTCGGAGGACCACCAGTGGATTATTTGCGACGGGCCAGTGGACGCGGTTTGGATAGAGAACCTCAACACGGTCCTCGACGACAACAAGATGCTGTGCCTGGCCAACTCCGAGAGGATCAAGCTGACGCCGTACGTCCACATGGTGTTTGAGGTGATGGACTTGGCTCAAGCCTCACCGGCCACCGTCAGCAGGTGAGGTAAAAGCAAAACCACGTTTAGTTCGAATGACCACAGTTAGGGAATCCTCAAGGTGCGGTATGGTCTACATCGATTCGGAAGACCTCAGGTGGCTGCCGTTCGTCAAATCTTGGCTGCAAAAAACCAGCGAGACGTTGCTCATCCCGGAGATGAAGGAGTTCCTGCTGAGCGTCTTCGAGACTTACGTGGACCCCGGCTTGGAGTACGCCAAGAAGATTGGTCAGTACGCCATCAATCAGGTGAGTTCCCCCAAACTATCAGGTGAGTTCCCCCAAACTATCTGGTGGACTTCCCCAAACCATTTGGTGGACTTCCACTCCAACGACCCGACGACTTCCCAAACTGAACGTGGTTCGATCCCCTTAGGTCGACATCAGCAAGATCACCATGCTCTGCTCCATCATCGAGAGCCTCATCTCCCAGCAAGGCGCCATGGAGAAGATAGGGGAGAAGAGCAGGGTCCGCTGCTTCCTCTGCCAGACCTTCATCTTCGCCTACCTCTGGGCCATCGGCGGCAACTTCACCGAAGTGGCCAGGGAAAAATTCGAGGCGTTCACCCGAGAACAGTTCGAGGAGCATCCGGACGCCAGGATGCCCCCGGGCATGGATATGTGGCAGGTGTTCATCAACACGAACACCCACAGACTGGAGCCGTGGCTCAGGATCATACCGTTCTTCCAGTACGATCCCACGGTGCCCTTCTTCGAAACCCTCGTGCCTACCGTTGACACCGTGAGGTTCGGGCACATGATGGAGCTGCTCATCACCATAGACCATCCCGTTTTCATAACTGGAGATACAGGTAAAATTTGGTAGAACCGGCGATGTTGCTGAAGCTGCATGATTTGGTTCACAACCCTCTCAAGACTGAATGTTCCAATCAAGCTCTATGAGCCTCTTCCATCCCAAGGTGTTGGCAAATCGGTCATAGTCAAGTCCGTATTGCAAAACCTATCCGCCGACGGTCACTACGTCCCCATCACCATCAACTTCTCCGCGCAAACGAGCAGCTTCCGCACGCAAGAAATCCTCGAGTTGAAGTTGGAAAAGAGAAAGAAAACCCTAATAGGCGCGCCTTTGGGCAAGAAGGTCATCATTTTCGTCGACGACGTCAACATGCCCAAGTTGGAGAGGTACGGCGCCCAGCCACCCATCGAACTGTTGAGGTGAGTGCGACAAATTTAGGTGCAACTCGTTAATCGCCCAATTTCCCACTTGTTAATAAATTGAAAACTCGTGAATTGCCCAATTTCCCCCAATTTCCCAGTTGTTAATAAATTCAATTTCCCAGTTGCCAATAAATTATTATCATTAGACAATTCATCGATTACGGCGGTCTCTACGACCGCGAGAAGTTGTTCTGGAAGGAAATCGTCGACGTGGTCGTCGTAGCCGCGTGCGCTCCACCTGGCGGAGGAAGGAACCCGCTGACCCCGCGGTTCATAAGGCACTTCGGGATGTTCCTCATCCCGCCGCCGAACGAGTTCTCCCTGAAGTCCATCTTCAGGGCGATAATGAAAGGATTCCTCAACGACTTCTCTAACGAGGTGAGGGATCTCGCCGAGGGCATAGTGGCGGCCGCGGTGGACATTTACGAGCGGATAGCCGAAGACCTGCTGCCTACGCCGACCAAATCCCATTACGTCTTCAATTTACGCGACCTCTCCAAGTGCATCCAAGGGGTCCTGCAGGCGGACTCGGGCACCATGAGGGACGCGGCCTCCATGCTGAGGCTGTTCTACCACGAGTGCCTCCGCGTCTTCCACGATCGCCTCATCAACGTCGAGGACAAGAGCTACTTTTTCTTCTTGATGAAGGAGATATGCAACAGGCAGTTCGGTTCTCCGGTCCTCCAGCTGCCCGAAGAGCCGGTCATACTCAAACCTCCCATCCTCCTCTTCGGGGATTTCATGGTGTTCGGGGCGGGCCAGGAGGATCGGATTTACGAGGAGATCCGGGACGTGGCGAAGGCGAAGAGCATCTTGCAAGATTACCTCGACGATTACAACCTCGTCACGTCCAAAGACATGAAACTGATTTTCTTCATGGACGCCGTCGAGCACTGCGCCAGGATCGCCCGCATTCTCAGGGCTGAGCGCAGCAACGCTTTGCTGGTTGGCGTCGGTGGTATGGGCAAGCAAAGTTTGACGAGGCTCGCGTCGCACGTGAACTCGTGCAAGTGCGTTCAAATCGAACTGACGAAGACCTACGACCACGCGTACTTCTTCGAGGATCTGCGCAAAATGTACTCGAAGGCCGGATGCAAAAACGAAAACACCGTCTTCCTCTTCACCGACACGCAAATCGTCCAGGAGGAATTCTTGGAGGACGTCAACAACATCCTGAACTCGGGGGAAGTCCCCAATCTCTTTGAGACGGACGAACTGGAGAAGGTCATCATCGAGACGAGGCCGGCGGCCAAAGAAGCTGGCATCGCCGAGAACAACAGGGACGGCATCTACGAGTACTTCATCAGCAGGGTCAGGACCAATTTGCATCTGGTGTTGTGCATGAGTCCTGTTGGAGATGCTTTCAGGTCCGTCATCAGATTAAATTTTTAAGAGAATCCTTCAATAATAATACTGTCACAAGCTTGTCCATCATCTTAATATCAAATCCCTCAATAAGGTTGCACTACTGTCATAAAATATGGCACTTTTACACAAACTCCATATTTATACACAACCGTAATTATAATTAAATGACTAAATTTTGGGAAAAGGCGTCGTTGCCGCATGTTTCCCTCCCTGGTGAACTGCTGCAGCATCGACTGGTTCAGCGAGTGGCCCCAGGAAGCCCTGCTGTCAGTGGCCGAAAATTCCTTAGCGAACGTGGGCTCCGAAGAGCTCTGCCACAAATTGTCAGCGGTTTGCGTTTACATGCACGAGTGCGTCCAAGAAATGACCGATCGCTTCTACAAGGAAATGAGACGCCACTACTACACAACGCCCAGCAGCTACCTGGAGCTGCTGAAGATGTACCTGTCGAAGTTGGACGTCAGAAAGGAGAAGATCAAACAGTCGCGTTTGCGCATCGAAAATGGTCTTATGGTATAGACTCGACTCCTATTTCTTCAATTCTCTCAGAGTATTTCAATTTTCAACTTATTTCGTAGAAACTGTACGAAACCAATTCCGTCATCGATTCGATGAAGGAGACCCTGAAAGCTCTCGAACCAGAGCTGGCGAAGAAGTCGAAGGCCGTGGCCGACTTACTGGTCCACCTAACCCAAGAGCAGAAGCAAGCGGATAAAGTTAGATTCGTGGTTAAGAAGGACGAGGAGTTTGCCACTGCAAGTGCTTTTCATACTCTTCAAAACGAATTTTTCCCTTTGTTTACGCGCACTTTTAACATGTGGTATTCCAGATCAAAGCGGACGAGACGCAGCTACTGGCAGACGACGCCCAAGCAGATTTGCAAACCGTATTGCCAGCTATGGAGGCGGCGGCAGCTGCACTAAACGCCTTGAACAAGAACGACATCAACGAGCTTCGCGTGTTCCAAAAACCTCCCTATTTGGTCCAATACGTCATGGAGCCAATATGTTTACTCTTAGGGGCTAAGTGAGTACGTTGTTGATACGCCCGCACGTTTTTCCACCCCACCGTTGGGTTGCCCGCACAGACCGCACACTGGTTTGTGGTTGCCCGTGGAAAAATTAGTTCCCAACGCGACCACCGGAGTGGGACAGAGGGCGCCCTGAGTATAAGTCGCGCGGACTGGCAAAAATTTAACGATTGCCGCGTCTTCCATAATTTTCCCCACGAATCCTCATTGCAAATAAAATCACCGTGCTCCCCAACGATTAACTGTCATTGTTAGGACTGACTGGGCGTCGGCGAAGCTAGTGTTGGGCGACACAAATTTCCTCAAGAAACTCCAAGAGTACGACACCGACCACATCCCCGAGAGTTTACTGAGGAAACTGAAGGACTACGTCGAGAACAAGAATTTCTATCCGGAAATCGTGGTGAAGGTATCGAAGGTGTGCAAGAGCATGTGCATGTGGGTGCGAGCCATCGATGAGTACGCGAAGGTCTACAAAGTCGTCGCACCCAAAAAGAAGAAGTGAGTTTGTCCCAAAAGCGGTTCGCCCGTACCAAAACGCGGCGCCACCAAGGGAAATGTTAAAATTTCCGCAAAACGCTTTCCAGGGTGGAAGAAGCCGAAAAGGAACTCAACACGGTCATGGGGCTGCTCATCGAGAAGCAGCGCCAGCTCGCGGAAATAGAAGCCGTCATAGAAATGCTGGAGCAGCAGTTCAATGCCAGTTTAGCTGAGAAGCAGGCCCTCCAAGACCAGATGGAGTTGACGGCCAATCGGTTGCACAGGGCGGCCAGACTCAACATAGCCCTGGCCGATGAACAGATCAGATGGGAGAAAGACGTCGAGAACCTCAAGAAGGAGATGATAAACGCAGTGGGAGACGTCCTCCTAGGGTCCGGTTCTGTGGCTTACATGGGGGCCTTCACCGGAAATTACCGGCTGGAAATGATCGAGCTGTGGTCTGAGAGGTGCAAAGCCCTGGAGGTGCCTTCCTCGCCCACATTCAGGTGACTTCAACCGCTGACCGTGGCGGGGCGAAGACAATCGCATTTGCAATTGAAACAGACGATTGCTTCAATAAATTTAAAGACCCTTCCGTTACTCTTTTCAGTTTGATAGAAGTCCTGGCGGATCCGTACGACATAAGGATGTGGAACTCCTTCGGATTACCCAGGGACGCCGTGTCCACGGAGAACGCCATTTTCGTGACGCAGGCCGGACGGTGGCCCTTGATGATCGACCCTCAAGAGCAAGCCAACAGGTGGATAAAGCAGATGGAGGCGGCGAACTCGCTGAAAATCACCAAACTCACGGACGGGAACTTCATGAGGATCCTGGAGGGTGCGGTGCGTGTGGGACTGCCCGTTTTGCTGGAGGAAATCGAGGAAACGCTGGATCCCACTTTGGGTCCCATTCTTTCCAAGCAGACTTTCATCCAGGTAAGTTCGGGGACTGCTGCACATCATGATTTGGGACGGATGGAGTAATGCACTTTTGCCAGTGGAAATTGTCACGCGGACCGCACCGAGAACTCGCCCTCGTAAAATCCCCTATGCTGACCGTATCGACCCGTGCGAGTATAGTACAGGCGCCGCGCCGTCGTTTAGCAGGCGCAGCGAGTACGCACGCGATTAATCGAGACGCGAGTCCTATTGGGATTTCTTGTATGGGACTCGAGCCTCGACTAGTCGCGCGCGCACTCACTGCGCCTGCTAAACGACGGCGCGGCGCGTGTCGATGCGGTCAGTATAGGGGATTTTCCGAGAGCGAGTTCTCGGTGCGGTCCGCGTGACAATTTCCATAGGCACAAATGCCTTGCTCCATCCGTTTGTGATCCCAGGGTGGAAGAATGCTCATTCGCCTTGGCGACTCGGACATCGATTACGACGTGAATTTCAAACTGTACATGACGACGAAATTGGCGAATCCCCATTACTTGCCGGAAGTCTGCATTCAAGTTACCATTGTGAACTTCACCGTGACGCCTTCCGGTTTGGAGGATCAACTTCTGGCGTGAGTATCCTGTTTCCCTTGGGGAATTAAGTGGGGAATATTGAAGTGAACCAAGGGAGAGAAATAAAATTAAGAATCGAACTGGTCGTTGAATCAAAGACAATGGTCAGTCACAAATAGTTTGGAGTCAGGGGAAATATAATTTGTGGTTAGTTTGGTTTGGTTTGGTTGAGTTGGGTTTGGTTAGGTTCGGTTAGGTTTCGTTAGGTTAGGTTCGGTTAGGTAAGTTGGTGAATACGAGACATTTCCAGTGACGTGGTCCGCTTGGAAAAGCCCGAATTGGAGGAGCAAAGGACCGCCCTCATCGTCAGGATCAACAACGACAAGACGTCCCTGAAGAATATCGAGGAGAAAATCTTGAGGATGCTGTACACGGCCGAGGGAAACATCCTGGACAACGAGGAGCTCATCAACACTCTGAACGAGAGCAAAGAGACATCGGCGATTATAGCGGCTCGACTGCTCGAAACGGAAGCGACCGAAAAGAAAATTTCCATAACGAGGGAGAAGTACAGGACTGTGGCGACGCGGGGCTCCGTCTTGTACTTCGTGATGGCCCAGCTGGCGGAAATCGATCCCATGTACCAATTCTCCCTGAAGTACTTTTCCCAAATCTTCAGCACGGTCATCGAGGTGACCGAGAAAAACGAGGTGCTCGCTATCAGGCTGGAAGATCTGCTGAGGGAGATCACCGTGTCCATATACACCAACGTTTCTAGAGGATTGTTCGAAAGGCACAAGTTGGTGTTCAGTTTTATGGTTTGCGTGGCGATTTTCGTGCAAAACGGAACGGTTAAGGATAGCCAGTGGAATTTCTTGCTGAGGGGTCCCATAGGGGCGAAGCCTAACATGGAAGACAAGCCGGACGTGCCCACTCTCACCGACGCCATTTGGATTGCCGTCAATTATTTGGACAAGGCGTTCGAGGAGTTCCAAGGTTTTCCGGACGATTGCCTGCATGTTATTTACGTCACCATTGGAGATTTTAAACAGCAAATCAACGTGAATCCGAAGAACACCAAGAAGAACAAGATCCAGTGGAACGACAGACTGAGCGACTTCAACAAACTGTTGGTATTGAAAACGTTGCAGGAGGAGAAATTAGTCTTCGCCATCACCGAGTACGTGAAGAAGCACCTGGGAAAAGTGTTCGTGGAGAGTCCGCAAGTCTCGCTGCCACTCCTGTAATTCACGTGGGATTTCCTGTTGGGAAGCTGCAATGACAGATTTTGTTTTTCCAGGTACTTGGACACCTCCAACTCCACTCCCCTGGTGTTCGTTTTGAGCGCCGGCTCTGATCCCTTCAACTCTTTCTTGAGGTTCGCCGTGGACATGGGTTTCAAAGACAGAATCCAATCGATTTCCTTGGGACAAGGGCAAGGTCCCGTGGCTGAGAGGGCCATAGAGGCTGGGAAACCGCGAGGAGATTGGATCTTCCTTCAGGTAGATTTCGTGGCGTATTTCCTTACAAAGCAAATTTCCAAACGAACGACCAAATTCAAATGTTACGTAACCGTGTGCTGGGGTACAGAATTGCCACCTGGCCACGTCATGGATGCTGGCGATGGAGAGGATCATCTTGAAAATTGCCGAAGACTCGGGCAAAATCCATCCGGAATTTCGAATTTTCCTCAGCTCGATGCCCTCGAAGACGTTTCCCGTGTCCGTCTTGCAAAATTCGGTTAAAGTTACGAACGAACCGCCCAAAGGGCTGAGGGCCAACATCAAGAGGGCTTTCACGGATATGCTGGAGGATTTCTTCGAGGACCAACGTGAGCACTATTGCGTCTTAGCACTACTAGTAGTAGGGCTAGTCAGGATCTGTACTACTAGTAGTGATGAAAATCAGGTTCTGTGCTGCTCTAGTAGTATTGCTAGTTAGGTTCTGTGACCCAACTTCAGTGCAATTCCCACAGCACTGGGCCAGCAATGGAGGACGATGCTCTTCGGCCTGTGCATGTTCCACGCCATCATCCAGGAGAGGAAGAAATTCGGCCCGCTAGGTTGGAACATCGTGTACGAATTCAACGACAGCGACAGAGAGTTCGCCTTCAACACGCTGAAGATGTACTGCGCCAGCGGGACCATCCCGTGGGACGCCTTGGAGTACATAACGGGAGAAATCACGTACGGAGGAAGGGTGACCGACTACTGGGACCTGAGGTGTCTCAAGACAATCCTCAAGCTGTTCTTCGCCCCCAACACTTTGGCAGAAAACTACCAATATTCTGCTTCCGGGACGTACTACTGCCCTCGATTCGAGAAGCTGCAGGAATACCGAGATTTCATAGAAACCCTGCCTTTGATCGAACAGCCGGAAATATTCGGCATGCACGAGAACGCCAACATAGCTTACCAGGTGAAGGAAACCCAAAGCATTTTAAGGACGATCATGGAAAGTCAACCGCGATCGGCCATCGCCACTGAAGGCAAATCGAGCGATGAAATTGTGTACGAGTTGGCTCAAAACGTCAGGGACATCATCATGAAGAAGATTGAGAATGAGGAACCGTACCCCGGATTGTTCAAGGTACGTTAACTTGAGAAGATTCCATTTCAACCAAAAATTGATTCAACCAATCTTATTTTTATAAATAATAAATAAGATACGAATCTTATTTTTTTATAAATAATAAATAAGTTACGAATTTTTTACAAATAACAAATAAGATTCGTAATTATCCCTCGATCAAACGCAGAAAGACGACAGAGGAAGAATCCAGTCCCTCTCGACTGTGCTCATTCAAGAAATCGACCGCTACAACAAGCTGCTGAAAATCATCCACTCCTCAATGCAAGAACTCCAGAAGGCCATCAAGGGCCTGGTCGTGATGTCCGAAGCCCTCGAAGAAGTCTTCGTTTCTTTCATGAACAATCAGGTCCCTAGGATGTGGTCGGCAAAGTCTTACCCGTCCATGAAGACCCTAGGCGGTTGGGTGCACGATTTGGAACTGCGTTTGGATTTCATAAACGTAAATTTAAGTTATTTTCCCAGTCTTTGGTGATACTCCGTTGGAAATTGCGTTTCATTTGGAATGTTCTTTCTTAAAATTCCGAATTCGATTTTAGATTTGGTTAAGGAGCGGCAAACCCACCTCCTTCTGGATATCCGGCTTCTACTTCCCTCAGGGCTTCCTAACGGGAACCTTGCAGACTCACGCTAGGAAGTACAATCTTCCCATAGACGAGCTGAAGTTCGAGTTCGACATGAAGCCTCTCGTCATCGATCAGGAGGACATCAAGAGGGTCCACGACGTGGAAAACAAAGAGGTGCGGCAACTGTTCTTTACGTTCGCGTCCCACAACTAACTCGATGATTTCGACCCTAAACTTTTACACTTTACATCTAATGGTTTCGGAATATTTCTTCCAAAGGACTTCGACGTTTATAAACCTCTGGTTGCACCTCAAGATGGCGTGATAGTCCACGGATTATTCGTTGACGCGGGACGATGGGACATGGAAGAAATGATGTTGGTGGATGCTAAGCCCGGTACGTTTTCACCACATAAGAGGGCTGGTTAATTTTACTAACTGGTTCAGAATAGTACGCCATTTGCAATTTTTGTTCCCGTGAATTAAAAATAATAACTCCAGGTGAAATAAATCCATCTATGCCTGTGATGGTGATGACACCGGTGACCAAGATGCCAGTCGATGACAAGCGGTACACGGCTCCTTTATACAAGACTTCTGTGAGAGCTGGCGTTCTATCAACAACTGGACACAGCACAAATTTCGTGATAGCAGTTTTGATGCCAACGGTTGAAAGATCGAGTTATTGGATATTGAAAGGAACAGCACTTTTAACACAGATAAACGACTGAGTGAGGAATGTAAAATCGTGTGGAGTGAAGTGAAAAAAGGACGATATCATGGGGAGTGGACAATTTTAATTTTTAGATAATTTGCGAGAGTATGGACTACTTTTGTCGAGCATAAAAATAAATTTTACGCACATTTCTCGTCGAGGTTGCAATGAAGCGAATCCAAATCTACAGAAATAGTTTATAATGGTCCAATGTACATAAATTCAATCAACAATTATTACTCAATTCGTTTAGGTTCTACATTTAGGGCGTACTTACGTACGTTAAAATTACACCTGTACCGAAACCACGCTTAAGATTAAATCACAGACCAACAGGAATACTCAACACCATCGTTCGTAAGTTAAAAAATTCTGTGATTGCAGTTACGATAAATTAATTAAAATAGTCTACTACTTTAGAGGTATTTGAATCAGGTATTAGTCATTTCGATATCTAATTTCAATTGGGAAATGATTCGTCTGATCATTGGAACACTCTGGACTCTGTGCTGGAGAGAAGACTTGTTCTTCACCTCGGTAACAATAGGACTAGATGGAATAATTGTCGAGTCTGCGAACGTCCAACGATGTCGAAACACACGAAATGGCAAAAGTTTCTCAATATGAGATGTACCTAGGCGGATGGCTCGTTTGGAAAGTGATCGTTAGCCACTCGACGCGAACACATTAGGCTGGGAATCCACGGAAATCGAAATCGAAAATCAATTGAGGAATAGAATTATTTTACCAGAAACACGCGTCAATATTTTTCCTGGATTTCGCTGGAGATTTCGGAGATGCTGTTCGATTGATCCTCAGGGCATTCCATACGGGCTTCCTTCTTAACCGCCCATTCGACAGCCACGAAGGAAATGGTTCCAACTACGGCGAAGCACAGGAGGATTCCTAGCTGGATGTAGAGTCCTATGTGGGAGGCGTAGAAGAAGCAGGCGGCTGCAGCCACGGACTGTTGAAGATATGGTGGCCAAATGGGAGAGGGTGAAGTCATTGATTATATTGATGTACTACCGCTCATAGAATTTCGGACACAAGGCATACTTCAGCAAAACGACAAATATAACGTCTCTTCATCAACGTCTTTCAGCCCTTAGCGTCCACTGCTGCATATCATGGGACGGATGCAATGCGAGTAATGCACGCGCCGCGCCGTCGATCGCGTCAGTATTGCGGATTTTCCGAGAGCGAGTTCTCGGTGCGGTCCGCGTGACAATTTCCACAGGCTAAAGTGCATTGCTCTATCCGACCCAAATTATTATGTGCACCAGTGGACGCTAAGGTTGATGGAGATGAGATTTGTCGTTTTGCTGGAGTCTACCATCTGTCCGAACTTCTATGGGCGGTAGTGCATATTATAATCAATGGTAAAGTTTTATTGATTATGATCGAATGAGCAAACCTGAACGAATTTGAAGATGGCGAAGGCTGAAGCGCTGTTGTCTGAGTAAACTCCACCTAGCATTGAATAAATTTGGGTGTTGAAGCAAGCGTCTCCAAAACCCAACAAAAACGAGCAAAATATGGCCAAAATTGCGTTGCTCGCTATGAAGGCTTTATCGTCCGTGTCTCCAAATGGAGCCGTGTTGGGCAGATTGAGGAAAATGAGGAAATAGGCGACCACGTGGATGACGAAGCCCCCCATGACGATGGGGTCTCTACCCCAACGGTTCGTTTTGGCACCTAAAATTCCGAAGACGGCTCCACCTAGAACGAGTGCTATTGAGATTCAGCCTTCGTGGTGCATAATGGGAGAGGTTTGCGTATGAAACTCAGTGGGGATAATGGGGGGGGTCTCGTTGTATTGGCATTCATACCGAGCACTTCACCGACGCCGATGAAAATTCCTGACATTCCCACTAATTGTTTGGCGACTTTTCCGAATTGCGAGGTGAAGCCTACGCTCGAGCTGTAGACTCCACTGTAAAAAGACAGTTCTATGCCTGAAAAAATTGAGTTTTAGGTGCGTTTGCGGTCCAATCGCAGGACTAAGATCCCAATGGTTTATCTCAGTCCGGCAATGCAGGACTGAGATCCCAATGGTCGATCTCAGTCCGGCGATTTCTTGTAAAGACTGCGTGGAGATTGGGGAATATTTTTCGAGTGCCATTTCACACGTTGATTTTACCAGTATAAAAGAAAGTGACGATGAGGAGCAACATCCTCTTTGTCACGAAAAGATTGCCGGCCTTTTTGAGAGCCTCCATCGGGCCGTGCGAAATCTCATCGCTTTCCTCGTCCTCGCTCCTCCTTGCCCTAGGCAAAAGCAACAGGAGCGCTATCCCGACCATAGCTATCCCAGAGAGAACCCAAATGACCAAAGTTCTCGTTTCCACATTTATATGCGTCATATCTTGGAATTTAAAGTAAACAAATATATTTCCAATAAACATGCTGAAATTTGCACATATAAAAAGAGGGCGACAATCAGAGGGACTTCATTCATTTTGGGGTGAAAATGGGTCGACTGTTAAATGAAGTGCAACCTTTGATTAGGCATCCACACCGTGGATTTAGTCCATCATTCTTTTATTTATCGTCATCACAATTTCTTATATTAATATGAAATTGGTATTTACATATCCATCTACAGATGTATAATCAAAGGTGTAACCTTATTGTTAGAAATTCGGCATGACTATGTGGTGCAGTGTTTGGAGATATTCCGTTCCAAATGCTATTTATTATTCTACACAGACAGCAACACTGCAGGGACGACCGGAGATAAATTCCCTGATATTCAAATTGGGAAGTAGAATAAATTATGTTGCAAATCTGAAAAATGCAGTTCCAAGGTCCCTGATAAAATGCGCACCTACTGACTCTATCTTAGAAAAGTCGAAACAATACAGCCTATATTTAGGTGTGTACACAAGAACAATCAGCAGGCTCAAAGCACCAAAATTTACCATCTGACAGATGTTATTTTGACCGTGATTGCGATACACTACATAATCCCGAAATCAATTCAAATTAGCAACAGACACCCCGATTGATAATGCTATCTTCGGATTAAGATAAAAAAATGATCGCCTGGATCAACTCCACGAGGAAGTCGAGTACTCGTGCACTCGCGATTGATCAAAAAGAGGAAGCTCCGCGAGCAGCATTCTAATTACGAATGCCAAACACTGCTGAAATGCTCAATGACGAATGGAGAATGGAGGTCGTGGCGAGGCGAACATACAGACTGAGGAAAAACTCACCTCAGTTGCAAAATTGCCCAAAAAATCCCGGAATTTCTCGATATTGTAGCTGGGGTCGATTTGAGGGTTAAATAGTTTCCTTGCCCAGTCCAGATCATAGCTGCCCCAACGCCTATCACGCAACTAGCTACGTATAGCAACCAAGTTTTTGGTATCAAAAAAGACATGATGAAGAGCCTGGGAAAATTTTTGTCAACAACAAAACAACAAACAACAAAACCCCTAAAATTTAAACACTCACAGATAAGTGACTGCTCCAAAGAGCATCGAAATCTTAGGCCCCACCATGCTAATAACCGAAGGAGCTGTCCAATTAAAAATGGAAAACATAGCATAAATAATGGCCAGACTAGTGTACCCATCTCCTTTAAAATCCTTGTCGTCCTCCTTAACACTGTTCAAAATCGTTTGCTGCAACAACAACGACCATTTTAGTGAACCTGCGTCCAAATTCAAATTTATTCTGGCAATATACACGAAAAATAATAATTATAATAATATTAATAATGATACTGAAATTTATGTATGAATAGACTGCTTACACCCCAAGGTTCCATCAACATTTTATTTTCCACTTGGATTTATTTATTGAGGTTAAATGGCTTTGAGGTACTTCTGGTTGTTGCAAGGTTCGATAAGAAATTCAATGCGGCTGAGAGAAAAATTCTAATCGCAAGGAGCTACACATTTTCAAAAATTTACTTCCGAGTACGGTATGACTATGATAAATGTTGCTTCTGTTTAAATAATTTTATAAACGTACTATTTAAATAAAAAACGCAAATCTATCAGCATTTACTGTACCTAAAAATTTTCATTAATTTTAAACTAAATTAAATCGGCATTGAGCGTCAATAGGTTATCTAGGAGCTAATTCATGATCTAGGTCAGGGGCGCTCAGACTTGCACAATCCGCGATCCATCATAAAAATATTTTTCGACTGTATTAATATTTTATATTAGATTTTGATCATTTTTTAAAAAGACTTGATCCGCAATAAAAAATAATAAATAATAATAAAAAACTTCCTCGAATCGTCATATCTCTAAAATAAATACTAATAGTATACGCAACAGAAAATCTTAAACCTTGAACGAAATTCAGTGAAGGCTGTGTGGAATTCCAGAGGTCAAAATATCAAAAGTTCATGGCAAGACGACTATTTTGTAGAAACGAAGTATTATAATAGTGTTTTTATACGTTTTAAAACGAAGTTTTGAAAGAGTATATTTTCGAAAAAAACAGATTAATTGTGTACCGTACAAATATTAGGATATTAATAGCTTAAAAATCTAGGAAATGATTAAGGTTATCGTCGGTTCAGTGATGCAATGTATAATGAATTTTCTTTGAATAATTATTATTCATTGGCAGTATTCTGTGCTAACGCATGGAAATGCAACGAAAAACTAGAATTATAGTCCAAGTTCTTATCGAATTTTTAAGATAAAAATGTCGTTGACTTTGTTCGTCCAAAACGAAACTGAATCTTCGGTGCAGCTCAAATTATCACTATTACCACAGGCGATTACCCAACCATTAGGCTAGAAAAATAAATGCAATAGGTAATGACCCAACATCACTTAGGTAAGTGATGTTGAGTTTTGTGATGTTCATAAGAACATAGTTAATTTCGCGTGGAGAATGCAGAAAAAAAAGAGAACATTCGCGCCGATTTGATTGGATCGTCACTTATCAACTGATATTCCACGGAATAAGTGAAAGTCCTCTACCTAGGTTAAATGCCAACAGCAACAATATAGGAAAAACGTCTGGGAATTTTCCATTGGACGTATCGAGAACAGTATACTTCGTGTGGACTATTTATGTGTTAATTGAGATAAACTTACGCTTATTTATTATTATTATACTCTTCAAAACGAAGTTTTAAAAAGAGTATATTGTATTCGTCATTATTTATTTATTTACGATTCTAATTTAATTGAAATTGCGTTGGGAAATGACAACTAATAGAATAAAACGACTTGATTTGGCGAAGGTCGAATGCAATTTATAAACCGCTTAGTGACATAATTATGCTTAGAACCCACATAAGCATTCAGTTCGATGGAATCGTGAATGTGCTATATTTGACGTCAATTTAGTTTGACTGTTCAGTCAACGGTTTTATAGAGTACGATGATTGCGATGAGTACAAATAGACACATATCTAGTCTCTTGTATAAATCAAATAGCTCCTTTATCGACGCATTTCGTTTGTTTAATACTTGAAAATTTTTATAAAAATCGACTTAAAAGCACGTAGATAACATTGAGTAATGTTATCTATTCCTTAGATTTGTTTGCTGCAGTTGTGAAAGAACTTTTTAACGATATATGTTTACGTCACGGTACTATAACTAATAAAGTTAGTTATAGTGGTACGTTAGGAAAGGTATGAACGGTGCTTGGTGGACTTTTGCGGTGGGCCACGTGACCTACACACCTTCACTTTCAACCAATCGAAAGCGCCTGTTTGAGGTGTATGGGCATAGCGTGGAGTAATTTACCGCGATGTTACGCAAGGAGCTGGAATATCGTGTTAACTTCTTGTTCGATGTTCATTATCAATGCTGTCCGGCTCAAAAAATGTGGAAAGAGCTCAAGAGAAAGGTCGCGTTTTTGGTGGGTGCGAACGCCTGGTATTTTCGAGACCCAAATTCAATTTTTATTGGTGAAATTCCGATGATGGAGAAACGTTCGTTCGAAGTGTTTTTGGAAGTGTTTTGTTTGCGTTGACCTATTTTGATTTTTGCATTTACGAATTTAATTGAATTGCAAAAATTCGTTTTCAATAGTATAATAATTCACTATAAATGCATTGCATGCACAATTCAAATTGAAATGCGTCGGAAACATATGGTATTAATGTTTTACATACATAATTAAATTTAGTATTAGAAAATATTTTTCGTGGCATTAAAATTAGTTTAATAAATACTTATAAATGGTAAAAATATGTAATAAGTTGTAATGGATAATACGATTGATTCAACAAAATTTAAGCAGTGAAACAAATGAAAATGTTTCGTGGCAAATTAACACGAAAAATGGAAAACTAAAAATGCGATGACTTACCTGAATGTTCCCCATGGTCTGAAATGCGGTGAAAACGAACATGAATACGATTCCTAAAAGGATTACGTTTATTAATTTCCTATCTAAGCCCATTTTGACGTGAATTTTCGACTCCGCTCTTAAGAAATAGGACTACATTCGCTCAGCAGCGGCTGGCCTTCTACTGAATTAACAACATCGTGTTTCTGTATATAAACAAAATGTGACAGTGCGGTCGTTGCGAGGCGCTGCGGGAGATGGCGTCTCGTCTCGTAGTGGATCGTCCCCCGCCCCTCAAATGTCAACAGTTAGGTAACCATAACTACAGTCACTAAACAACTTGGGTGTTTTGACGTTGACAGCTGGCAATACAACCGACAAAACAACAAACACAAAACAACACTGACATTGACAGCCATTGATGCACCGACGCCGACTAATGCAAATCCGTTGGATTGGATCACTAAACAAATGCAAGTCGGCGATCGGTCCCGAACTGTCCGGGCGGAAACGGCCGAGCGCCGGCTCGCGAATTCCGAATGCGCCCGTCAAAATAGCGAAAATAAACGATCCCTCTGACGTCTGCCAAAAGTCTCGCTGTTGGTCGGCTCGGCTGTCATTCGGCGGAAAATGTCGGACTTTTCCCGTTTATTTTAGTAGAAGTGATTCATTTCCCCGGCCGAGTGCAGTGTCCATGTTGCGATTTGACGTTTAGCCGTACGGAGCGTAAGCAAAGGCGGCCGAGGAAAGTGAAATTCGGTCTGCCGTCTCTCTCTGCGTGATATCATCGGAGAGCGACAGTTTTATCAGTCGTTTATCAATTGTCTTGGAGTCGTTTCGGGATAATGTGAAATCGCGTCTGCCTCGTCCCGTACTCCCGTCGATTGCGTATCGAGATAAGCTACGCCCCTGGTTGTGTAGTGATGTGCATTTAGGATGAAGAAGCAATTCTTTCGGGTGAAGCAGCTAGCTGATCAAACCTTCCTCAGGTAAAACTCCCATTCGTTTTCTAATAGATGTAATTTTGGTGTTAAATCGCTTCCTGATTCGACTGTTTATTTGGGACGTTGCAATTAAATTATTATTTCCTTCTCGTTACGTTAGTTACCTATCATTAGCCTGGTTTTTGCTGTTATCGAATGCTCAATCGAAATTTTCGTTTTGAAGAGTATATTCGTAATTTCGAGTACATTTGAAACTTCGTTTTGGAGAGTATTTTTCCGACTGATCGCTTTATCAATTTATGGCGCAATTGTTTGGACTTTCATTATAGGCAATTTACTGAGATTATTATGTATATCAGGTTGTTTGTTCTTCAACTAGATAAACTGTAACATTATCGTATTGAGCTTTGTTAGCCTTTGGTGTTGTGGCTTTGATGTTATATGCTCACTGGCAATTGGTTCATTTTAAATTTATTTGTTGAATTTGTTGAACCGTTGGATTGTTTACGTCCATCGGCATGAATACATTGAGATGTGATTCATGCGGTCTCGCATTGCAAATCAACATAAATTCGAGAATACGACTCATGAGTAATAATTGCATGAAATTGGGTGAAATTCCCAGCGAATATTCGCATACGTTGTAATTCCCAGCTGCAATAAACACAAGAGCTATATCAATAATTCCTACGGGTGTTCGATTCCCATTTTATTCGAAGCCCGACCAATTATTATCTCAATTCGATAAGATAATCGGAAACTTATCTGTTGTTTACGCATCGAATGTGAATTCAATTGCCGGTGACCCCCGATGGTAATTTGCATACGCTTTGGGAGTTTCTAAATTCAATATGCTTTCACGTTTAAATTAGCAAACAAAAAATTACATTAATGACGGTTTCCGATGCATTATAATTTCTAATTTATTCAACACAGTGATCAATGGGGTTTTATCTTTCACAAGTTTTTATTCCGATTCATTAAAACTATACACACACTGCTCTCTAAACCAATCTAATCCCTAATTGTTTAAATTCAATATGTTTTGAATTTCCAGAGCTGATAAAAGCGAGGGCCTCAACCATGAAGAGCTGCAAATTGCGGATCATAAAGTGGATTACTTCCGGACGGCGCTCAGCGGTATCAGCAAAAGGCTACCTATATCAGGGCCCAATCAAGCTGAAAATGTGGATAAGAGAATGGTGTGGATTTTGTGCTTTTCATCCTGAATTACGTACAATAAGATTAACAATGCTGTTTACACATAACCTCTACACTTCCCTGTCAAAAAAATGACGCACACTATGCTTTTCCGGCAGAAAAAATATCCCGAATATCAGCTGGGCCTCATCTTGTTGGAGCAAGCTAGGAAAAAGTTGATGGAGGAGGACGGCGAAGACGAATCGCAACTATTCCAATCGGTAATAAGGCAGTGCGGTCAGGCGCAGCAGGACCTAGCCAAAGAACAAGCGGAACACGAGTTGAAAGTTGAGCAGTTAGTCAGTGTGCCAGTGCAATCGATTATCGACAATGAGCTACCAAATATTCTAAAACATAAGAGGAACCTGAACAAGTACATCCTGGATAAGGATTCCGCCAGCAATAGATACCATGTGAGTGCCGCAGACGGCTGTAAGACGTCATTACGGGAAAAACCTGGGCATTCCCCGTAATGACGGATTGCAACTAGCGCTTGTTGTAATGGCGGATTAGAACTGACGCCTGCGTCGTATGCAAATTGCGCAGGCGCATTTAAATTTCAACTTGTGTCGGATGAATTTTCGATTGTTTCGTTGTCAGGCTGCTTCTAAAAATGGCAACCAACGGGATACGCTGAAAGAAGACTTGGAAGAAGCGGATCTCAAAGTGGAGCAGACTAGGGACCAACTAGCGGCTGAGATGTTCTCCCTTTTGAGGAAGGAGAATGAATTGAGCCAGTACATGCTGCAAATAATGAAGCTGCAACGGGGCTACCACGAAAGTGCCTTGAAGTACCTAGAGAAAATTATACCTGATTTGGAGCGCAAAATAGGTTGGAACTTCATTTCTGCGGATTATTTAAACGTTATTATTAAATTATTATTAATAATAAAAATTATTTTATTGTTATTAAATTATTATTTAATAATAATTTTATTATTATTTAATAATAATTCAATAATAATTTTAATAATAATATAATAAAATGATCTCACGGTATTCTCTCTCCGCAAGGGGACAGTTCCGTGAAGGCTGTGTTCGGCATTCCGTTGGAAGAGCACCTCCGCGTGACGAGAAGGCGGATCGCCTATCCTCTCGAACTGTGCATCTGCATCTTGACCGAGTTAGGGATGTCCGAGGAAGGACTGTTCCGGGTGGCCGGGGGAAGTGCTAGGGTTAAGCGATTGAAATTGTCCATAGACTCGGGCTGCTTCACGCCTCCGCTCCTGCCGGAGTACCGCGACGTGCACGTCATAGCGAGCACACTTAAATCGTATTTGCGGGAACTCCCGGAACCTCTGCTCACCAACACCTTGTACAACGAGTGGATGAGCAGCACGAAGTTTCCCGAAGAACAGAAGCTGAGCGTCGCGAGGGAAATCCTGCGGAAGCTTCCGCCCGCCAACCGCGACAACCTGACCTATCTGATGCACTTCTTGGCCAAGTTGTCGAAGCACCCGGAAAACAAGATGTCCTCGTCGAACATCGCCATCTGCATCTCGCCGAATCTCCTGTGGAGCAAAGACGAGGAAGTCAACGTCAACATGGGGAACTGTTCGATGGTGAACATGATAGTGGAGCTGTTCATCAACAACGTGGACACCCTCTTTCCCGATGACGTGTCGCAACATTTGCGGATGTCTCCGTCGGACCTCCTCGGAGAAGACGAGTTCGTCAGGCCGGTGATGAACCACGTCCGGTTGATAAATCACTTGGACGCCGAGGCGGAAGCCGTCGCGGGTGATTCTTCTAGTCCGAAGCCGCAGACCCGCAGCAAGAAACGGGCTCCGGCTCCCGTACCTCCCGCGGTTGTGAAACACGAGCAAGATTTTAATTCGGTCACCTCGATGACCGCATCGTACCCGTCAGGTATAATAATTTCCGATTGTATAATAATAATAACATATTAATAATTATCGATTGATGAATAATTTATCAATCGTACAGGTAGCTCGACACTCAACCGTCCGCCGAAAATCAAAGGCGACCCCAAGAGCAAAACTTCGGTCGGAGTCAACACGGACGAAGTGTCCTTGAGGAGGAGGAGTTTAGTTTTGGACACGGACAGCGCCGCCAAGCAAGCCGAGTCGCTGGTCGGCGCCGAGGACGCCAAAACTGTCGATCACAAATACGTCGTATCCCAACCTCCGAATAACGTACAAGTGTCGAAGGCGAAGCCCGTTCAGTTCATCGCCGCACAAAACACGAACTTCAGCGAAAAACCGCCCATCGCGAACAACCTGCAGAAATCCCACGCCCCCACGGAGCACTCGCATAAGTCCCATAATTCCGGGGAACATTCGCAAAAATCCCAAACGGCCGGGGAACACGTGCAAAAATCCCAAACGGCCGGGGAACACGTGCAAAAATTACATAATTCCGGGGACCACTCGCAAAAGTCCCCTAATTCCGGGGACCACTCGCAAAAGTCCCGTAATACCGGGGACCACCCGCAAAAATCCCATAACCCCGCGGAACAACTGGCGATGCCGGTGGCGGCGCCGAGGACCATCGTCATCGACAACGAGCGGTCCACTCTCCGAATAGACAACCCGTTGACCAAATCGCTCAATTCGATGGACGTGGACTCGGAGGCGGTCCAAGTCCGGAAATCCCGCGAAGACGGCATCGACAGGCCGGCCAAGCCGTCGATCCCGGCCCGTCCGGCTTCGTTACGGACGCTGCCGCGGTCCGCCGTCGACCTCAACGCGGACCCGACCCCGCAACGGACGCAGTGTTCCGTCTACAGCGTAGCGCACAAGCAGCAGCCGAGCATAGTGAACATCCAGAATCGCGGCTCCGGCCACGACACGCAGATGGCGGAGAAGGAGCGGTTCCTCGGCCATCAGACGCCCAGGTCGTCGCTGGAGAACAAGTTCAACGACATAAACTCCAATTGTGATAATGTTCGGGGCAGGACGTCCTCCGTCGGTAACAAACCGGAAGTTCCCACGAAACCGGCCGCGATGAAGTCGAACGAGAGGTTGAACGTCGACGCGCACGAGAAACTCAACGGCAACGCGAAACCTAGTCACGTGCGCACGCGCTCCGACGGCAACCTCATCGAGATGGGCAGCGGCAAAGTGTCCCCTGCCGGTTTGCACACGCCTCCTTCTCCCAGAGCTCCGAACAAGCCCACCCAGCCTCCGCCTCCACCTCCCGTGGCCGTCCAAAGACCCAAATCGGACCCGGACAGCACGAACCTCTGAACGCAAACACCGAGGACTGGAGTTACCGTGAGTCCCGATCGTACGTAAGTACCTCCCGTCTGGAGATCCGCGTTCCAATGTTATTCTCTAGTCATCGGATTGATTTTGAAACGCGATCTTGACCTTACTTTCAGGAGGGAGCGCTTTTTCATACTTCTGTTGGAGTGAGTGTATTATCTCTGAGTGAGTGGTGGCGCCACTGTCGATTTAAAGACTACCCGACCTTCATTAGTCATACAAGTCCTCTAGTGGTTGAGAAGTTGAACTAATCTCCGAGGGGCTTTTGAGGTTAGGTCGCATTGTTTCCGTTTGCGCGCCATTTTACACCTAACCTTATTGTCCGCTCTAACCGTTCATTGTTCGGCGATTTCAAACAGAGTGTCTTACTCGATTTGGTGAGTCTGCGACTGCCTTGCGGACATAGTGAAATTTTACCATGCCTTGTGAATACCTAAACGCCCTAAGACTTTACGTTTACGTTAATACATTACGTTTGGTTCGTTGTATACCTCCGATTAGGGGAAAAAAAATACCTAACCTAACAGACTCGAGAAAACCTGGTTGCACTCGAACTGTATTAAAATATATTATTCTAACGTTCGAAGTGGACTAGTTTTTCTCATAGACTTACAAGTCCATGGTTTTCCTTCGAGAAATTGCTTTTACACCATGGACACCCCAAGCGCATTTAAACATAGGTGTTCTCGTTTCTTTTGTAACCAAATTGCTGTTGTTTTTATCTTTTTAGAGAATGCATTTTATCAACAAAAAAAAACGAATAAATTTCCGTTTTGACTTTACTAGTTTTTCTGATGGATTTTTCCTTATCCTTTTGGAGCCTAATTTATTTATCACGTGTGGGACATATTTATATTGTGCAAACTAATTTTAAATATGACACTAAAATAATTTCATTCTAGGCTAAAAGATTACTTTAATTTTAATATAAGATAAAAATGACGACTGAACGGAATCAAACCTTTTCTTCCACAATATCGACTTCGGAACCAATTTCTTTAAGTCTATTCCGATGAGGATCGCAGTGTTAACAGAAGAAACAAAGAATGAGGGAAGAGAAAGGAAAAATTTAGCGAGTAGACAAGAAATCTTCAGGGTGAGTAACATAATCGTATACTGTACTAAAGTGCGGAAGAATTCGGAGGTTCTATGTAAGTATTTGAACAGTTTTTATTTGCAATCTCAGAGTTCACTGTCAGAATTTGGCATTAGCAAGTGTTGTGACATATCGTCACAATTCTCGAATATTTAGATTAGTTGGGAATAAATAATTAAATTGTTTTACATTAAACTAAGTGTTCGTTGACATCCTCCGATCTAGGCCAGTTTTCAATATTCATTGGATGATCATTTATTTAGAAATGAGCATTTTTTAAATAATTGAAACCCCAATTAAATTCGGTCATTTTATTATAATTCTCGAGTCGGTCATTTTTTTAATCCTTCCCCCGGTTTCCCAGCACTAATGAATTATTCCTCAACATGAATACTGCACTATGAACTTAACACAGTTTTCTGGGTTAAACATGGACAAACGGCGCTTGCGTTACCCACAGCAATACTATTATATCCCTAGGTAAAAATCCACCTTGATTAGAAGGTACGCGTTTCCCTGGTGAATCGATGGTCAGTTGTCCTTAGTGGACGCTACAGGCAAATTCTGCAATTATGGTATAATAATGGTATTGCTCCGACCAACGAAATATTTCACGGCAGCTTTTCTCACCAATTTCAACTAGGTAGGCATTTTTTTCTCATCATTTTTAACTTCTATAAAATTAATTAATATATTAACATTATAATCTGTATGAATAATATGATAAATATATAAATTAATATATTGATTTATCCATAAATCGCGAATTTTGCCCGCATATGGCGGAGGCGCCGGGATATTAAATACGATTTCCGGTTATTTACATGCACGTTGATATCTAATTATCTGTAAAGTTCTTTCGCGTCCATTATTGATTCGTGATGTCCTCCTGAAATATTAAACTGTCCGCATAGCCAATGGAACCCATAATTTAAAATAGCTCAACGCTCGATATGGTGTATCACTATCTTTTGAGAAAATGCAGAGCCCTTTGTAGAATTAATTTCTGTGTTTTTCAAAAATCGGAGAATAAGATGAAAGTCAGAGAAATGAGCGAAAATGGAGGCAAATCGACGAAAATAGGAGACAAATTGATGAAAATAGGAGACAAATTGATGAAAATATGAGACAAATTTCGAGGGGCGAAAATTCGTCATTTAGTACGCGTGGTCCGCCGAATCGACTCGAAAAACGTCATAGAAGTCATTTCGAGGGAAAATCCGGCGAAAATTTACTCAAAAAGGGCCAAAAAAGCACAAATTTGCTGCTTGTAAATTTGACATTTCATTTAACGACTTTGACATTTCCCCGTTCCCGCCTCCTCGATTCGACCGAAGTACCGCTCGGGGCGACGTTTGATTGGCCGAAATTACGCGTCGCGAGGTTTCCGTCGCGCTGAGAATTTTCTGATGACCGCGGTCAATAATCGATAATTATCGAAATTACCATTAAAAATTAATAAATCATTGCTATGTACCGTCTCAAAACTTCATTTCAAGCGGTCCGGACGTGATTCGGTTCGTGAAATGGCCGAATATGCAGGCAGAGTGAAGTCCCGATTTGCATTGATTAGCATACGCCTCCACCAATTGCGCATCGAAAATCGAGAAATCGGGCGCGCTTTGGCGGAGGCGCCGGGAGATCAATGCCGCGCGTTGTTCTTTCATTATTTCCGTTAGAATTTGCGCGTTTTGATGCGGTTTTTTCGTGGGGTTTCGTTGAAATACATTTCGCATACTATTTATACTATGCTATACGGTACTGTATGGGATATATACTGATATATACCAATTTAAAAAGGGAAAAATATTGTAATGTAGGGAAATGGATTTTTTTATTATTATTATAATATTATAATATTTATTTATAAATAACAAATTACTAATAAAAAATAAAAATAATAATAATTAATAAAAATAAATACTAATAATAAATTAGTAATGAAAAATAATAAACATATAATAATAAATGAATAAAAATAATATCGCTTTCAGGATGGGGCGGACCCTGCAAAAATTCTCCCTCCTCATGTGGAAGAACTTCAAACTGCAGTTGAGGCATCCGGTGCAGACGGTCCTGCAGGTGCTCATTCCGGTGTTCTTCTGCGCTCAGCTGCTGCTCTTCAGAGGTCTGGTCAAGACGAAGGTGATGGAGGACGGGGCGGAGTTTCCTCCGTTCGAGGCGCATTTGAACAAGACCATTTTCAATGAGAGTTTCATAGGACCCTTCACCGTACTTTGGTCGCCTTGTAACAGGATTCTGTACGGAATCATGGGGGCTACCGGTGAAGCTCTGCACCTGCAGCACTTCTGCTTGAGCAATAGTTCGCAGCTCGAGGCTAGTCTTAAGACTCAGATTGTGGGAACGATTTGCGGGGTGCGGTTCGATGATGGGTTGAAGTGGGATGCGGAGTTGCCGAGAAATTTGCACATGAAGTTCAGGTAAAACGTGAGGTTTCTTCACTTTTTGAAGCTCCTGATGGATTGACAAGGAGGGTGTTAGGGTCTTCAATTAGGGTCTGATTAATTTTTCGTTTCCCAAGGTTTCCTGGTGAAACTAGGTTAGTGAACAAAGAGCAGTTCATTTCTCATTGGCACACCGATTTGCTCTTTCCCATAATCGAATCGTCCGGTCCTCGGGAACGAGACAAGGTTGAAGGAGCTACTCCAGAATATAACCAGGAAGGTTTCCTGATCCTACAGCAGGAAATTTCATTCAATTTGATCGAACATTTCAAGAAGAAGAGCTCCAACGGGAGCTTCGAACGTCCTACCGTTGAGTTCCAACGGTTTCCTTATCCTCCTTGGACCGATGACATGTTGATAGCTCCTCTGAAGGCGGTCCTCGCTCTGATGTTGATCTGCAGCTTCCTCGCTCACGCCATTTACACGATCAAAACTTTAACGGACGAGAAGGAGACGCAGATAAAGGAAGCGATGAAAATAATGGGACTGCCCAATTGGCTGCACTGGTCTTCTTGGTTTGTGAAGTCCTTCGTCGCGTTGATGTTATCCGGCATTCTCATAGTCGTCTTGCTGAAATTAAAATTCCCTAGTTGGACCTCAAGCGTTCTGAACAATTCGGATTGGAGCGTCCTTTTGCTCATCATGGCTCTGTTTATATCCGCAACCATAACTTTCTGCTTCGCCGTTAGCGTGTTCTTTTCTTCAGGTAGAAGGGTTTGTTTTAGCCTTACCGGAGACTGATGTATTCATAATTTTCTAGTCCCTACTTTGCTTTTTAGCTTTAATTAGATTAATTTTACAGCTAATACAGCGGCTGCAGTCGGAGCTCTAGTTTGGTTCTTGTTGTTCTTCCCTTACGCGGTCACCCAGCCAAACTACAACTACATGAGCCACTGGCGCAAAGTATCTTTGTGTTTGGCTTCGAACAGCGCATTGTCTTTAGCCTTCGCCATCGTTGCCACTTTTGAGATACAAGGAGCTGGTAATAATTAAATTATTAAAAATAATTATTGATAAGCCAACACGTTCCCTACCGAGCGGAGCCAGAACAAACTTCTTTTTGAAGAGTATAAAAATCCTCCTTTGGTAACGAACGTGTTAAAATCGTATGATGTACAATTTGATTTCAATAATTCCCAAATTTTGACGAATTACTCAGGAGCTCAATGGAACAACATTTGGAAAACGACTTCCCCGGATGATTCTCTTAAGCTCGGTCACGTCTTGCTTATGCTCGTCTTCGACACGTTCTTCTATTTGGCCGTCGCCCTGTACGTCGAAGAGATTTACCCCGGGCAATACGGCGTGGCAAAGCCTTTTTATTTCCCTTTTTCCCCATCTTTCTGGTGCCCTTCGGGCAGATACTCGGGCATCGCCGACATTGAAAACGCCAACCCAACGAGGCACGTCTTCGACAACGAACCGGAAAACCTACCGATAGGAGTGCAGATCCAGTACTTGACGAAAGTTTATTCCACCAAGAAGGTCGCTGTCAACCACTTGTCCCTCAACATGTACGAAAATCAGATAACAGTCCTACTGGGGCACAACGGTGCTGGAAAAACAACCACCATGTCCATTTTGACCGGCATGATCCCTCCGAGCAAGGGAACGGCCATAATCAACGGTTACGACATCACCAAAGAGATGGATAAAGTTAGGGACAGCTTGGGGCTTTGCCCTCAGTACAACATCATTTTCAACGAGTTGACGGTGGAGGAGCATTTGTATTTCTTCGGGAAGCTCAAGGGGTTGTCCAATGAGGCGATCAGTGCGGAGGTGGATAAATACGTTGATTTGCTCGACCTTACGCCTAAGGTACCTCGCTTTAAACATCTACATTCTACATCTAATTAATTCTATCATCTTTGATATGATCAAGACCATGACCACAATCAAGACCATAACCTCATGATCATTACCAAACCAAGACCTCATGACCACAACCAAGACCAATTTAATAAAATTTCGTCTCCAATTTTTTAACGAACAGATGTCCTAAAAACAATTTTTTGTGGAAACTTCCTCAATATAGCGGAAAGTCCAAGCAAAGAAACTCTCCGGAGGCATGAAGAGGAAACTCTGCATAGGCATAGCCCTATGCGGAAAATCCCAGATCGTCCTCTTGGACGAACCAACAGCCGGAGTCGACCCGGCATCGAGAAGGAGCGTCTGGAATATCTTGAAGAAGGAAAAGGAAGGAAGGACCGTCCTCTTGTCCACTCATTTCATGGACGAAGCTGACTTGCTGGGCGACCGGATCGCCATCATGGCCAACGGGAACCTGCAGTGCTGCGGGACCAGCTTCTTCCTCAAGAAGAAATTCGGCTCGGGCTACCGCCTCATCATGGAGAAGACGCCCGAGTGCAACGTCATCGACGTGACGTCATTGCTGCAAGGCTACATCCCCAGCGTGCAGATGGACAGCAACATCGGATCCGAACTGACCTATGCTTTGGAAGAAAGCAGCTCGCCCCATTTCGAAGAGATGCTGAGGAGTTTGGAGGAGAAAGGACAGAGTGTCGGCGTGATGGGGTTCGGGATATCGTCGACCACTTTGGAAGATGTCTTCATGCGGTAAGTAGTCACTTGAGATTTCAAATCTTCATGCGGTGAATAATCACTTAGGATTTCAAATCTTCGTGTAAAGGTACTTGGTGGAATTTTAGACTTGAATTTTGGAAAAACTAGTCATCCAAAAAATCTGAAATATATACAAGGCATTTATATTTAGAGTTGGTGCGGACAGTGGAGAAGAAAAGAGAGATTTTACCGCAAACAAGTCCAACACAAGCAGTGGAAAGGACCGCAGTAAATCGGCTGAAACTATGAAGAGCATAGGAAGTAAATGTCAATCAAATTTACACTTTGCAAAACACAATATAATTTTTTAAAGACTAAACAAGGAAATGCACACACATATCCAAGGGCAGAGGGAGCAGGAAAATTTACACCATGGGTGATTTAACGAATTTTCAGTGATCAAACACAACGTAGGACTAAGGAAAATAAAACTTCAAGTGTTCGCAATGTTGCTGAAGCGCTTTCGAACTTCCAGCAGAACCTGGATACTCCTGGTTCTGCAAATCTTGATTCCCATGATTTATATTGTGATGACTATGCTCACCGCTGGGAATATGCATTTCGGCAAAGACCTGCCGAATTTGGACATGAAGCTCAGTCATTACCGGAAGACCACCACTCTGGTGAACGGATCCGATGAGAATTCGTATTACAAATATTTTTCCTCCGGGTTGAGGGATCAAGGGGACATTGAGGATGTTGGCAACGGCAGTTTGACTGCTAAACTCCTGGACGAGGCTAAGAAAGACATACACGTTTTTCGAACGCATTACATCGTAGGGGCGACTTTCCGGGATGGTAACAATGTGACTGGCTGGTTCAACAACGAACCTTACCACTCTCCCCCTTTGATTCTCCAGTATGTGATGAATTCTGTTTTGAAGAAGGAAGCAGGGGAAGACCACACCATCAGCATAAGCAATCATCCTTTACCATTTAATTTGGATAGCAAGGTTAAACGAATCGAATTGAACAGTCAGATATTGCAACTGTAATTTTCCAGATGAAACTCCTGAACACTGGCGCCTCGGTCGGTTATCAAGTGGCAACCAATATCGGTTTGGCCATGTCCTTCGTCTCTTCGTTTTTCGTCTTATTTTACGTCAGAGAAAGGGTCACGGGGGCTAAACATTTGCAGTACGTTTCCGGTGCGGAAGTTTACATCCTGTGGTCCGTCTCTTTCGTTTGGGATTTGCTGATTTTCGTAGTCATCTCCGTGTTCACGTTGATCACACTGGTTTGTTATCAAGAGGATGGGTTCAAGTCTTCGGGTGATATAGGTGAATCCATCAAATAAATTCAATAATTCCTATTTTTCATATGATAATAATAAGCCTTCATTCGAAAAACGCAGGTCCTATTTTTCAAATTATAACAATAAGTCTTCGTTAAAAAAATGCAGGAAGGATGTTCCTAGTGCTGCTCTTTTTCGCCTTTGCCGTACTACCAATGACCTATTTGGCTGCGTACCTCTTCAGGATACCTTCGTCGGGCTTCATGTACCTGTCTGTTTTTAACGTGTTCACAGGTTGGTGACTGACCTGGCACACATCCGTCACTCACATTGTACATACATTGCATATGCCTGGCACACATCCGTCGCTCACATTCCAAAAGGATCCTGCAATTCGATACGAATTATGTTCCGACTTGCAGGAACGATGACCTTCATGATAGTCTCCGTCCTGAGTGCGGACGCTTTCGACCTGAAGAACGCAGCGGACGCGTGCCACTGGGCCTTCCTCATCTTCCCGCACTACGCCTTGTCTTCAGCCTTGCAGAACATGAACGTCGTCCACTCCACCCACAAGCTCTGCACTTTGGCCGTGGAGACTTGCTCCGTGGTGAATTTGGGCAACCTGACCAACATCCCAGTGAATTTCACCGTCAACGCCGAGACCTGCGGGAAGATCGTTTGCAAAATGCAGAAGATGTGCTGCAGTGAGTATCGGGCGGCGGTTAGTCCGACTATGGAATGATCTTTTCCTTCCTCCCGATCAGATATCACCCGAGACTACTTCAAATGGGAGCAGCCCGGCGTATGGAAGAACCTGACTTTCCTCGCCCTGACCGGCATCACTTGCATCTCCGTCCTCTTGATGATCGAGTATGGCGTTTTCAAGTCGTCCTCTTACGTCGCGAAGCAGACGGTGAAGAGTTTCCATCCGCTCAAAGACGATCCGAACGAAGACGGCGACGTGAAGGGCGAGAAGGTGAAAGTTCGGACCGCGACCCGCCAAAGTTTCACCGACTACGCCGTCCTGCTCAAAGACTTGACCAAGTTCTACGGGAAGTTCCTCGCTGTCGACAAGATCTGTTTGGCGGTGAAGTCTCACGAGTGCTTCGGCTTACTAGGCGCGAACGGTGCGGGTAAGACGAGCACCTTCAGGATGATAACCGGCGACGCGAGGATATCGGACGGAAACGCTTGGATCTACGGGCTGAGCATCAAATCTCAACTGAAGCAGGTCCACAGGGTCATAGGGTACTGCCCGCAGTTCGACGCCCTCCTGGACAACCTAACCGGAAGGGAAACGCTGCGGATATTCTGCATGCTGCGGGGATTTTCCCGGGAAGATTCGGAGGCCATAGCGGAGAAACTGTCTTGGAAGTTCGACTTCCACAGGCACATCGACAAACTGGTCAAACAGTACAGCGGCGGCAACAAGAGGAAGCTGAGCACGGCGATCTCCTTCATCGGGGACCCGAAGGTGATCTTCCTGGACGAGCCGACCACAGGTGGTTACCTATTCCCGGGCATTTTACGTTGGCACCACTTAAAGACGGCCATTTTGAGCCAGGGGCGCCAACTTAAAATGAGCGGGAAATTCGATTCGGTAAGTTTGTGTAATAACGCGATGACTTGGTAGGAATGGATCCGGCTACTAAGAGGTACATCTGGAACTGCATCAATCAGATTAGGGACGAAGGGACGTGCATCATCTTGACTTCGCACAGTATGGAAGAATGCGAGGCGCTGTGCACTAAACTAGCGATTATGGTGAACGGGAACTTCAAGTGCTTGGGTTCGTTGCAGCACTTGAAGAATAAATTTTCGCAAGGCTACACCTTGACCGTGAAGACGAAGAAGTCGGTGGACGGTGACGGTGGACGGGACGTCGACGGTTTCGTCAAGAGTCAGTTTCCTTCCGCTGAGCTCAAAGAGAAATACCAGGAGCTGTTGTCCTATCGCATTCCTTCTTCTCAAGTTCCTTGGTCTAGGATGTTCGGGATCATGGAGGACGCTAAGAGGCAGCTGGACATCGAGGACTATTCCATAGGACAGTGCACTTTGGAGCAGGTGTTCCTGCTCTTCACCAAATTCCAGCAAAACGAAGCGGCTAAGGAGAACTAGCACCTCGCACCAGTTTTCCCTTCGCCGGATTTCTCGAGTAGAATGTTTGTTATCCACTATCTGTAGGTTTTGTTGAAATTCTCCGAATTTCATGGTGGAAATAAAGTTACTGCCAAAATAAATCGACGTATTTTATTTTCCTCAATCCTCTACGACTGTTCTTCTACCGTGTAATCAGAAATCTGTTTTGGGTACCTACCTAAATACCGTGACATTCCTAAAAGATATTTTATCAATCATGTTATTAGGTGAAAATAATAGTTGAATTGTAATACTTTTTATAAATTAAATCTTAAAAGTTTCAAATGAATAATATGTAATCGATCGCAAGAGGTTTTCAACTAATTGATCTAAAGGGGCCCGCACACTATCAATATGCCATGCCAAGACCTTACGTCATTTATTGACAGGGAAGAGTAGAGGTTATGTTTATAATCCAATTAGACAATTAGGTAATCATATTGAACGCGTTTTATCGATAGTGCGAGGGTCCCTTAAGGAATTAAAGTTCGTTCTTCGACCCTGTGATAGAAATTATTGTAATCAGTTTAAAGCATAAAATTATAAATAAATGCAAATTGGCTTCTACAACGATATGACTCCTAGCAATTTGGTCCCGCAAGCCGGCAACTGGCACGTCTTCTCCTCCATCTCCGTCTCGATGCCATCGCAGTCCTCTTTACAGTGGCGCCATCTAATCTCCCTCCCTCGCCCGCACGTCACGCTACAAGCGGACCATTCGGTCCACGGCGCCCACTTCGCCCGTCTCACTATCTTCCGATTGTCCCTGGAACGCACCTTCTTCCTTTTGAAGAGGTTCATGAACCTGCTGCCTTCACCAACAGTACTCTTCGTGATGACGTCAGATACTTCGGTTGTTTGAACTGGGGGAGGGGGAGTTGGTTCGACTAGTCCATTGGGATTTTGTTCAATGGACTAGTCGGGAGATGTTGATGAGCTTTCGGAAAGTCCATCTCACGATAGTCCGTTACGGAAGCTTCCAGAAAATCGTGAGGCAATTGTTTTCTTAACGCTTTAGCTTCGAAAAAAATTTATCTGCAGGGATCCTGGTCGCTTATTGACGACCACCGTAGCTAAAGGGTTGAATGCATTTGATCGTACGAAGAAATAATTTTCGTCAAATACATAAACTAAATCGATGGTGATACATTCTAACATTGGAACCCGATATACATATTACGACAGAAAAAGAATCTAACTCACCACAGCTAGCAGTCTCGGTTTTAGGAAGCTTAACAGTGACGCTTCTCTTCTTCGCGGTCTCCAAGAACTCGATGTCCTCTAGTAACTCATTCAGGACCCTCTTGATTTTCTTCAAATCGGTACGTTCCGTCACCACAGTCACAGCTTTGGTCGGAGATTGTTCGATGATGCTCGCGAAATCCGTCACGTCTCTGGCCTCATCGGACTTCTCGAAAGACTCCACTTGGGACTTGAACTTGTCCAGTGGGTTGACTTGTTCGTTGGGATTTAGGTGTATCTCGGAAATAAACCGAACGCCGCAGGTCGTTTTTACCACCGTTATTATTATCAAAATGTATAAATTCAATAACATTACACCTACATGACATTTGATTTTCATTGTGACATTTCCTCGTGTCGGTTCACTTCGTTTTGTTTCTTCGGTTATTTATTCGCGGCCCTTTCGGAACGCACCGTTCAATTCGTTTAACTACTCCGAGCTTTGACCTTGCAGTACAATTGAGTGGTATTCCCTAACGCTATTGTACTACACGGTTTAATGGAAGATACGCTGCAAAATGTTGACGCCAGTCCTTCGAGGGGTCCTGCGCATCCAATAGTATTTAAGTAAAGTTTATTGATGAGAGTGATATTCATTCCGATTAAATGAGTTTCATTAAAAATTCACTGGAGCCGTCGACGGTGCTTCATTCAAACAAGATTCGGCTCTAGCGAGACTATATTCGAGGTTACGCACTATTCGACACATAGTTCGGTATAAAAGAATTCACAAATTAACAGATTAACACGATCGGCTTATGCGAGAAACAGTCTTCAACAGATTCGACAATCGAATTGAATTTATCTAAGTTTAATCGGACCCGAACGTCCGGTCAGTGGTTTTATTTGCTACGAGGGTTGCGGCTCCGCCCCCATTTCAGAACGTGAGGCCGTAGAACTTGTCCTCGACTAAGCGAAACGTGTCGTACTCCAGGCTTCTCCAGAAGAATTTCAAGTGTCAGTCGGGTAGGGACGTTTTCGGCCTGCAACAACAAGAATACTAATTCCAGCGCTTCGCAAGACTTTCGAAGATTGACTCGAGCCGTCGCAAAGTCGGTCCTTGCTTATACAAACGAGATTAAAAAGTACGTCATACTTCAATCGTCCAAGTTCAAAGCAAAAAGGAATGGATCTTACCTGCGCCAAAAAAAACGTACACCACACAAAAAGGACCGATTGAGGAACAAAACGGAAAACGGCGATTGAGAAAGAAAAATAACGACACAGAGAACATATGAAGTACTTTTTTTATTTTTCAACTTTTTTCTCTCAAAATTTCCTAAACATTCAAAATAAGAATAATCTCGTTGTACAAACAAAGCCTACGTTTTCTCTCTTCTCTCTCTTTTTTTTTATAAATAATAATACTCTCCACTTCCATTTAGATCCGGTCGGAAAAGTAGCGTATAAAAAAATAAATCACAATATATTTTTCTCTTCTTTCTCGCGCGTCACTCCGAAAATCGGGTTGAAAGCAACACTTACAAGTAAACGGTGGTAAAATGGTTTTTCGTCAGTCTTTTATCTATCCTTCGACCATTCTTTTCCTCGCGCTTCCCTACTCCTACTCTCTTAAACGGAAAATGGATGAAAACTAAACGAGACGTATACAAATTACTGGACGCGCTCCTACTCTCTGATATGTTGTTAATACTCTTCGGTTCGAAGTGCACGACTCCTCCGAGCTCGGTTTAAAAAAAAAATGTACTTTTCGAAAGTGCCCATCGATCGTGATTTCACTATGCGACGTTCAATCGGTATTCTCTGTTTTTAACGTGTATTCTTAGGGGACAACCATGGAATTCACCAATCTCCGGTTACGTTAATAAAACTAATTCGAACGTTCGATAAATCTAACCGGAACGTTCGATAAATCTAACCGGAACGTTCGATAAATCTCAACAGAAACAAGCCAACGGATGTAAAGCTATACGGACAAACCAACTAAATTCACCAACAGTCCGATAAATCTAACAAGTGCCATCGAAAACGGATCGTGACCAAACTCAAATCAACAAACGAACGTCCGAAGAATCGGCCAAACTGAACTCGTGTCCGTCGAGAAGTACAGAAGATTACACAAATATTAACTATGAGAGGAGTGCTTCTCTGCGTGTACGTTTACGATTAAATTAAATTAAGAGGATAAATCATACGAAATGCGCTTCGTTCTCTCTCTCTCTCTCTCTCGACGTCGGCAGACAACAGAATCAAGCTTTGAAATAGAAGTAGGCCAGGATGCCGCCGCTAATCGCAATCACGCTCGTTACAACTACTGGTTTGTATAGAGACCTCTTCAGTTGCGTCCACTGCTCGTTGATCTGCTGGCGGCGCTTCATGTCGCGCACCTGAGCCGCCATCTGCTCCTTGCGCTGCGTCCGTTTCCTGTGCCGCACTTCCGCCGCAGGAGAAGACCTGCAATAATGCCGCGACGGCACAATGAAATTCTCAATCTAAAATTTTTAGGATAACAAATGTCGCTTCATTAGACGGGCCCACATAAAATCAATTTTTTTTTACTCAAAATTATCGATGTACTTTTGCTCTACTTTATCCGAATTCATCGAATAAAATACTCACGGTTCTTTCGCCGAAAGCGAATCGGATTTGTCCGAAACAACGCTCTCCGATTCGACGTCCGAATCTTGCAGTTCATCTTCGCTGCTACCCTCATCGTCTCCAGGCACAACTGGTAATGGACCGCTCGGAGGCATACTCGCCTGAAATTGCAAACGTTAACATTGGTGTCGAGTCGAGCGTACGTTAAGGGTTTTGGTACAAACGAAAATTTTGATCAGCGATTGTTTTAATTCGCGATTCATGCATAGTGGCGCCGCCACTTGAACTAATCTCTTGGGGGCTACATCGGCTGTTCACATAACACCCGGCGAAGATAAGGTTAGGTGTAAAATGGCCTGACCTAACCTCAAACATCCTCAGAGATTAGTTCGACTTGTCAACCGCCAGAGGACTTGAATCGCGAATGACCAAACAATAAATGTTTTGAAGATGTGGAATAACGTTTCGACGAAGCGGAAGTATATGAGAAGAACGCCAAGACCCCAGTGAGAAACAGAAAATGGAAACGCAACCTAAATTGGGCTGAACGCCACAATCAAGACTCACCTCCTCGGAATCACTATCGACATAAGAAAATTCGTTCAGGGATGTACTGTTCGGTATGGTGGGTAACGGCTTGTCGATGGGCGGAGCCTCGGCGTTGTGGTTGAGGCTCTCGAGCCGTGGTGGGGGTAAAGGAGGCGGCTCGTCCTCATCTTCCGAACTGTGCATGTCGTTCTCCACAATGTTATTCATCATAACGATATCGATATTGGAATTCTGGAGAGAAAACACAGTGGATGCGTTTTTCCGGATCATTTCGAATTTTATTCGGGAAAAAATGGGAATACATACAGGAAAAAGGGAAACGCTGTTTGACGGGAAACGTGCGGAGGATTTTCATTGGTGGGAGGTGCCGACGAACGGAAGATTTTCACCGATGGGAATACGTTTCATGGGGAATGCGCGTCGGGAAATTCTTACAGGAAACACGGGAGCAGCTAGTGGGAGTAAAATTTGCTATGAAGATGAGGGGATCTATAAATTTAAATTCCGTGACATGTTTAGAGCGGGATCAATTCTTTTCCACGAGAACCGTACCTCTAAGTTATCACTGGTCCCGTTCAATTGCTTAGCACCTTCGATGATCGCTTGATATGAAAACCGCAATTGCTCGGGAGTCTGAATAAGGCCCATGCGATACTGCCTCATCTCCAACAGCACTTCCTTGACATCCACGGAGTTCAGGCCGTATTTATCGATCTGTAATGCACAGTAAATCTGTTGAATGCGGATAACGTATAATTAAATTCATTTCATGTTTTATTTAACCCTTTCACGACGTCAGCACTGAGTTTTCAACTTTATTTTATTTTACTTGTTTACTACGGATTAGAGGTAGTGAAGTTAAATACTTAATTCACACTCAAACTCACGAGGACTAAACACGAATCCACAAGGCAAAAAGTTCCCGATCTTCCGATTCCCGCTGAACAATGGACAATCGCCGGTCCTACGTCCTCTTCCAGGACCCCAGCCGCCCTGACTTTCTTGAGGAACTCCACGAAAGCAGTCGGTGAGCCGGGAACCCCGAAATCAGGCCACGTGGTGTAATGGAACTGTATGATGTCCCTGGAATCCCCGGAGTCCGTGTCGGTGAGCCGCAGCAGCCTAGTCAGGTAATAGGAGTGATCCTGGTACTCGACGTATTCCAGAGTCAACCGCACGCTCTCCATGACCATGAGGTGGTCTTTGCCAATCTTCGAAGGCCAGTACTGCGAACACTTCTCCTGCTTCTTCTCCACCAGTTTGTTCAGCATGAGGACGGCTTTCGTCTCTTGCTCCCACACCATGAGCCAGAAATGCGCCACGGTGTTGGTCAGCGGACCCTGCGTCAGGATGTACTTGCGGTTCGCCTTCTCCACCTTTATTAGGTTAGCGTTGATGTAGTTGACGGCGCCCTTCTTGAGGACGATGCGGCTGTGATCGTACGGAGCCACGTCGCGGTACCTGTTCAGTTCTTTGTTTTGCGGCTTCACCGATTCATTACAGGTGTGGTTGTTCTTCATCGACTGAGAGCGGATCCGCTGCAACCACGCACGAGATGTAGGGGATGTTCGTTGGTTATTCGCGATTCAAAGCCCCTGGTGGTTGATTAGTTGAACTAATCTCTGGGGTTAGGTTAGGGAGCGGAGGTTAGGTTAGGTCGCATTGTTTGCGCGCCATTTTACACCTAACCTTATTTTTCGCTGGGTGTTATGTGTAGCCCCCAGAGATTAGTTCGAATGAGTGGCGGCGCCACCATGCCTTGAATCGCGGACATTTTATGTGTAACTCTTCCCCCACCCCTCAATATTCTTTTCTATAAGAAGAGCAATCCAACTTCGCATACCCGTCTTTAAGTTCAATTTTCTCACATGCAGATAAACATAAACAATAATTGTATTTCTGTTTTTAATATCTTCAAGTAGTGTACGTTTCGAGTTTATTGGGATATAACCCGTCGAGTATTGTTTCCAACGTAGCCGATTTCTGTAATAAGTAGCACTAACTTTTCTCATGTTAAATGACGCTGTTTTAGCAATTATGTGCGAAATGTTTTATGATGTGAAATTTTCATTTTACTTATGCCAACACCTGACGAGTCTCACATTTCAAGGAAACAATTTTTAAATGTCATTGCGTTCAGAATGTGGACAGATCAAAACACAGCGATTTATTGTTGATGACTAATAATAAAATAAAAATTAATAATTAAATAAAAGGAAAAATTAAATAAAAGTTTATTTCCTGAAAAAACACCCCACTAATAAAAAAAAACTCCTAAGTTGTTAATTTAATGCCTTAATTTATACGTAAAATGGATTACAACAAAAGAACCTTCAGTGAAACAATTGAATTGATGAAACCAAACCGACATTGCATCATGACACGAACGTGAATCAGAGTTCAAAGTAAAAGCCACACAAGGCAGAAATAAAAGCGAAGCGTGGTGTAAATTTATTGTCGAATCTGAAAATTACGTCCTCATTACAATTGGATAAAGAGAGCGAGCTATCCCTGTAAAAAGTGGCGTAATTGCATTGATTACGGGCAATTCCAAGATAAACCGCCGAGGGAGATAACGCATCGCCCAACAATTCCTAGGTAGATAGCAACTAATAAGGCGACAGGACGAAAGAGCGATGCAGATAAAATAACAATAGAAAACAGGTGGTGCCACAAATCACTGTACTGTGAATAAAATTACTTCATTGCGTCAAAACGCAATAAAAATAAATTTAACAAAGGCAATTAGTTTTTATTAACAAGGGCTATTTATATTAACACGGTCTAACTGTATTTTTTAACATGGGATATTCGTAATAACATGGGATATTTGTATTAACATGAAATATTTGTATTTATTAACATGTGCGATTTGTGTTTATTCAACGTAGAGGTATTGTTTCTATTAGCATAATAAATATATTAGATTAGCAATATATTGATATAGATTAGCATAGATGCGCAATCAAACGAATATTCCTCAACACATTGTGTAAAGAATTAGTATACCAAAGAATTAAACAAAAGCCGGCAACGAGAAAACGCCAACTCAAAAATCCCGCGGAATTATATCCACGTAAAAAATCCTCTCCCCCATAATTTCAATGGAGCAAACACACAAAACTCCCCGACCCGGAAAAGCAAAATTCCCCAGGGAAATTCGAGTCGAAGTGAATCGAGCGTGGGCCGGGTTGATAGCCGCGACCATTTGACCCCGAATATCTTACCTGATAAAAGGCGGGCCACTCATTCTTCGCGCTCAGCTCCAAGAATTCCGTCTCTACGTTGCTCTTCTTCTTCTCCTCCGTCGACATGTTTCCCTTGTTCTAGTTCGCGCGACCCGTGCACAAAACCATGGGGGCACCCGCGACGGACACTCTGGCCGCAGGAGCGCAGCGAGCCGCCTCCAATAACGCAGACTTCCAACGCAAAACACGAGCGACAGACCTCGACCAGCCAGCGTAAACGTTAGCACGCCATTTTTGAAAGGAGCTCGAACGACTGCGGACGCCGGACGAGCGACGGAGACGGAAGGTCGCCTCGTTGATGCGCCGCCGGCGCCCCGGATGTGTCAATTTGCGTGCGGCTGACACGCGCACTTGTTGGGGGGGACGGACAGAAAATTATCTTACCGACTGATGAAAGACAACTGCCACACCGACTCACTTACGCCAATCGAGCTTCAGCTAGGTGTTAATAGGTGGCGCCCAATTGTAGAGAGTCCTTCAAAAGGTGATCGTGTTCTGTTTTACCGACCCGAATTTCGCGGCTAAATTCCGCTACGGTTCAATAGATGTCGACATTGCCGGGAATTTAAATTCAAATTTGTTTGCTAGGTATGGAAATTACTGCGATTATGAAATTTACAACCCATCAATTGCAATAATTCGCGTGCAAATTAGCTTGATTTGCTAAAGTTTCGATTTGATAAGCTAAAGCTTACGAGATTTCAATACAAAAATTATAGTGAGTAACACTTAACCGATTTCCTCCTACCAAAACTTTTTTAAAGAAAAAGCGCGTTTATTTTAATGGATTTGTTGCTTTTTCGTAAGGAACCCCTAGAACTGCCTTTTATAATAATGGACAATTACACACCCGTCGTAAAAACGACTCTTACGTGGTTCGGCAGCTCCGTGATTATTCGAGTTCTGCGGAAATCCAATCCGAAAAATTGTGGGAAATTCTGGCGTTTCCGCCTCGTCGTCCGCGAACGTTCGATTGAAATGGCCGGTCATTTGAATGGCTCCCATGAATTATGCGAGATGCTGGCAAAAAGACTATCCATTGTTCTCGCGCCGTGTCGCTGACAAAGTGGCGAATTAGCGTGGCCATTTCGGGAAACGAGCTCGTTAATCGGGTAAAGTATCGGTTTGTTTTGGCTCTAATGGAGGCAGCTCGTTACCGCGCTATTCAAAACTAGGTTTTTCTGCGTTTTGGCTCGTGTCATTACGATGCGCCGGTCATAGACGGAACGCCTCAACCTTCGACGTAACAAACAGGAAGGAGAGAGGAATTTAGAATATACGTACGCACATCTTGAGGGGATCCAAGGTTGCGGTTTGATCGAATTCGATGGATTTAGAAGAAATACGGATCAAAATTGAATTTGATTTTGGTTTACTTTCCACGTTAATTAGTCATTAACGAGCGAAAAAATTTAGGATGGGGTTGAGGCGTGATGCAATGTAACCTTGTTCGTTTAGGTTTTAGGTAATCGTGGATGTAACCCTGGAAGGATAGACGATCATGTGAGGGAGTGATAAGGGAAATTTATGGCCACCTCTTGTCAACTAGGTAAAGAGTTTTAAATGAATACGAAGTACTCGCCTTGGCCCGAAAACCCAACTAATTTGTAGTCCAGTAGGGCTTAGAATTGAATCTGGGATGCGCATATGTACAAAACGCAATGTATAACATTCTTTGCTTAGGTGTTTCATGATAGGAGGTTTAAAGTCATCATAGTATTAAACTTAGATGGAGAATGAGGTAAAAAGGATGGATTTTTATGTTTTATTAATTCGACCATATTTATGGTGGCACCAAAATTGGCCATTAAAAAGACCAGTCGCTATAAAACCCGGACTAATTTGGCTTTCCACAGCAAAAACAACCGTTTTGGTCGTACGACTGAACAAGTTTGGGATTCGCAAATTAAGACAAATAAGAAAATAATTCGCGTTATACAGACGTTTGAAATTTCCACCGAGCTAATTGAAAGCAAATTTAGTCCTAGCCGGTGAGGATCGGTTCTAACTGGATCGCAACCCCATCACAGCAATAAATCTCCGGGCCACAGCGTAAATAAATGTGGCGATCACAATGAATAGTGCAATCTTTATGTAAACTTCTGTCTGAAAGATTTAGAGCGCCGTGTCGCCAGTTTTGCGCAAAATATTTACTTTGACACGAAGCAGGGCGGCCATAAACCTATCTGGGTCTATGACAAGGGATTACCCAAATTCTGTCGTCGCAAGGTCAAGTTGAAAAAACCTCTTCCTTTGATTTACCACCCGGGAGCCAACACATTAATTCTACATACATTAATTTTTCACCCAACAATTTTTTACCTAACAATTATGGTTTCACCGGCAAATTTCATGTGAAATGGAGGAAGAAGGCATTTGTTGGAACAATGCAACCCGCAAATCTCGCAGACGAACCACCACCTTTATCGGAGTGACTTATGGGACATTCCACTGAAATACTTTCTCCGCAGTCTTATCGAAAAAGTGTGCCTGTGCACTTTTTCAACAGCTTTCCGAATTCGAGTCGGTCGCACGTTGAACGCTCGAGGGTTGCATTAAACCTACCCAAGTTATTGGGGTTTCGTTTGTTATGGGGACGCATTCGGCGGATCGTTTGTGCACGGTGTGAATTTGGTGGAGTCGCCACGTCGATTCATCGCTTCATCCGCTTTGTTTTGCGCTTTCGTCCGCAAACAAATGATTGGAGTCGCCGTTCGCGGTGGTTCTATTGTTGGTCAGTTCGCTGAGAGGTGCGCTATCCTGCGGGGGACGCAGGAATGCTGGCGGTGCGAAACACCGAAAATTAGGATAATTGGTAAGGCTGAATTTCCGTGCGCGCCATCGGATTTGGCGAGGCGAACAATAAAAATACCATCTGAATTATTCAGATGGTATTATCGGATCGGCGTGTGGTCGGCGGTCGGGAATTAGTTTTAATCGAGCACGGATCATTTTTATTGCACCTCCAAGAGTGTACGCGAAGATAATGCCTCGGCTGTTAATCGGCGGTTCGGTTTTCATTGGAAATTTTTACGAACACCTCCAATTAGTCCGCCAAGATACTAATTAGCCGTCTATCGTATTTACAGGGATTCCTCGCATTCCCCCGCGGTTGATAATGCGGGCGAGTGGTGAATTTGCATAGAATTTCTCTCTCAATAGAATAGTGAACGAACGTTCGTTTAGCTGGGGACATCTGCGAAAATTTTTCTCCTGCTGCACCGCCCGACTGATTGCGTAGTGCTCGGTATTTGCTAATGCCACCACACAAAAGGCCTATAAATCTTTGGCGTCCGCGGTCATATGACGACGGGCGGCTCCAATTCGTCAGCTCGGGGTGAAGGCGAATTATTAAGGATTTGGCTTAGGCACGTGCTTACACCTGGTAAAAGCAAAAATCGTACGGTGGAATGGCACAGTCCTCCGCCTCTGTTGCCCTCGCCATCAGACTATCAGTGCTTCGCGTGCTGCTCACCTGTCAACGTTATCCGATTGTTGGAAAATCAAAAGCCATTCATCAGATCGCCAGCCAACCAAGTGCTTCAGCGATTTGCCGGGACGGTTTTCTGACTAATTCGAAACCATTCGACACCATAATGTAATCATTTTCGCTGAATCAATTTAGAAACATTCGCGACGATTTTTCCCCCCCGATGATTCGTGTTTGATTTGTGTTTGAAAAAAAGTGGTTTCCCCCGCAAGAAGAGCTTTGGACTCGCCATAGGATTTTTATTCGGATAAACCCAGGTAATTGAAGCTTTCATGCAAGCTCCACTGCACTCATCCCACATAATATTTCTCTAGTGCTTTTCGTAGTAAGTTGTACCTGATGGCAATTTAAATGTCCATTATACTCTAGATAAGGCAAATGGGACGCGAAAGCTAAACGCAAATTATTCCCTCACGTCAAGGAGAGTCATTATTATACTCTTCAAAACGAAGTTTTTTCCATCTGGATTTCAAACAATTTTGATCCATATCATCCAAATTTAAGTTTGTTTCATCCGAAGCTAAACGTAAACTGGAGTTTATCCAAATTTAATCAGAATTTGATTGCAATTCAACCACAATATGATCACAATTTAATAACAATGTAATCACAACTCAATTACAATGCGATCACAATTCAATCACAACTTTAATTTAATCAAAATTTCATTGAAAATGCATCCAAAAAAATAAAAACTAATTAATAAATTTCTGCATTCGTTTCCACCGGGTTCCGCTCCAATTTCCCCATTGTGCAGAATTTGTTTTCGATTCGGACGATCCGATCCAAAATCCGGTCCATTCCAGTTCATTCCGGGTTTTTCGAATTCAATTTCGCCCGACCGGAGCCTTTCTAATCGACTGCCCGTACGAAACACGAGATGGAGCGACCAAACTTAACATTACTCTTTTAATAAACACCTGGCAACAAATCGCACTCCGAGTTACTCAGCCACCGAGACAAACCGGAGAATTGCACCTTTGTACACTTTCATTTATCTTAATTAATTAAACGCGACCGCGTCGTTGTGGAAATGTTCCAATTTTTTCCACGGAACATTCAGTCTTCAATTCGATTTGAATCGTTTTTTTTCCAACTCACATCGGACGCTATGACAAACAAGTGAAAACGACCGATAACGTGACGATTAAGTTGTTATTAAATCGTTATTGTTCAAACACGACGCCTCGTAAAACATTCAACACCGCAATGAAAATGAACATTACGAAGTCGTCTTGGAAAAATCGCACGCACGGATACCATTCCAATTTTATTCTGATAATCAGCATACAAAGTTTTTCTAAACGCCAGACTTTTTATCATGAGTACGCTCATACCACAGAGTTTTATAAAACTCTGTGGTTCATACGATTTGTTCTCACCTCGACAACTTACTCAATGATTCTGGCAGAAAGCGTTCCATTTCAACTCGACGACTAATTCAATGATTTTATTGAACCTTGAAAGATTGCGGGTTTTCCCCACTCCCCACTGGAATCATTGAGTTAGTTAACGAGCGCAACCGCAGTTTCGCGCCGCACAAGCGAATCACGATCCAATTCTTACATTATCCATGCAAACTATCGCATATGGCCAATTATTTTCGCCACCACGACAGTACATTTGTTATCCGTTTCGTACTTTATTACCGCAATATGTGGGTATGAAAAATCCAAGGCCGCGTATGCACCATGAAATTATCCATTGTTATGCAAGAGCACACTGATGCAGTAGAGCAGTAGCTGTTGGTGTTCGGTTGATGAGCTAGGCAGTCGGGAAAGTGACCGGAAAAACGTGAACGCCGGGAAAATCGCACGAAATACAGAAACATCGAGAAAATCCGGAAATACCGGGAATCGCGAGAAAATCTGCCGAAAAGCGACTAGCGAGAAAATCGACGGGAAATCACCCGAAAATTGGGAATACGAGTGAAATTGGAATGCAATAGTAAATAGGAGTATTACTGAAAAATCGACAATCAATTGGAGGGAATTGAGCACGTTCGAATTTTGAAAACACAAGGAATACAAACTGAAAACTAAGGACTGAAATTTAAAACGCAAAGCCTAAAGGAGAAAACGCAAAGATTAAAACAGACACCACACGGACTAAAACCGAAAAAACAAGGAAGATAGCCGAAAAAAAAACAAGGAATATAACCGAAAAAAAACAAGGAAGAAAACCGAAAACAGGGCAATACAAACACGCAACAAAACGAAAAACAAAACAAAAACTTTCTTCTAACCTTCGGGAGAACATCAGGCGAACCCTAAGAAAAATGGTTGTCCTTAAACCACGAGTTGGAGGATAACGCCTCGAATTGCACTTCACACGAAGGAAGAAACAACACAGGCATAATTTAAGATCACTTCTTTGTGCAGATCGTTAGGATTCTGTCGATGGCAAAATTTACGCAAATTTTATCGTACATTCAAAGCAAGATGCCATCTCCGAAATATCAAAGGAGGATGTCCATACGGAGCTTCTACTGGGTACTGATCACTTTGAAAATTAGAACGCTTGCATAATCACCAATACCATTATCATTACCATTACCATATCGTTATCTACCTCAGTACTGAATTTCGATTGACCCGTCGCCTTGTTTATTTTACGCACCACCAAAAACAATATAATTCTGGTTTGTCGTACCTACTACCCTGGAAAATTATTTTCCATCCTACAACGTAATCTACTTGCATGAAATGGACGATTAACGTAGGTACTTACTATTTAATGTACTGTTTATACAACTATCAAATTGCACTATTTAATGCGCGGTATAATGTGCGAAGCGTAGACAAATCAATTTAGTTTTACCACAGACGTTCCTCTATGGTTTTACTATGTCACGCCGCATAGAAAATATATTGTGCAAGCAAAGCCTCAATCATGATGCAAATTCTCGACACTACGAGGCATTGAATTTTTTGTATCCGAAGACTAATTTTTTTGAAATTAATTGTGATCATTGAATGATAAAACAAACCAAACAAAATCGAACGTGTGAATTGTCATGTGTGAGGAGAATTAGCGCAATTAGTTTCGTTTGTCTCATTTACAACTCTAATTGTTTCTGACCACACCGAAATAACATCACCTATCACCGCGCTAACGTGGAGCCTATCTCGTGTCGAACGGATTTGTTGACATCGCCGTTGCATTCTGAGGGATGGCCTAGGCGTCGACAGTTTTCCAAACAGCGGATCCTATTCTAGCGCTTATTATGACAATCCGTTTATCGTCTCATTCTTTTTCATTAATGTCCACGCGATGATTCATTCCCGTTGTTGCTTTGAACAAAAGGACTCGACGTTTTCCTCTAAAACACAACAACCCTGGGTAAACAGCTGACTCACTATCGGGTGGAAAGAATAAGAAAAATTCTCTAAACAAAACGTCGCGAACATAGAAAATTATCGCTTTTCCGAAAGCAAACGCAGCTGTGGAATGTAGAAAACAGGAATCTTTTCAGAAAACAATTTTACGGAATGAAAATAAACTATAAACTATGAAATGATGGGTATTTTAATTAGAAAAATATTGATGGTTATGAGTTGAAATTAACGGAATTTTCATGAGCGAAATAAAATTTAACGGCGCTAAAAAATGGATTTGGATAAATAATAAAAACGACAAATTAAAAAATGTGGAAAATTAGGGTAAATAATAATAACAAATGGAAAGTGCCACATTTAAACAAAATCGTCTTGGAGTATCAAACTGCCCACATTCTAATGGAGGCGCCTTGTTTTGTAAACAAATTCGGCTTTGTTTTTCCTGGTCGTCGAAAAGAAACCGACCGGCCTTCAGTTTTAGAAAAGCAATTAAGCATTAGGAAGTCTGCATTTTTTCCGCTCATCAATCACAGCTAGGCCTACATGACAACCTTGCCTCTGATCACGTTTGGCGGTTTTTGGGGGAATCTTTGTTTGTTAAAAAAAAACGGGATCGTCTATGCAATTTTTTCGCCGCTGACCTCTAGCACAGCGAATTTTCGTCCTGTTGGTGTTTGTCGATAGCGTAAACGTAAGCACCGCACACACACACTCGAACGGAAATCGTAATGGCACATATCCGACGTCCAAATTGACTGTAATAATAAACTAATACGGGACCATTGTTCTTTGCCATTTCCATTCGAGCTCATAGATCGTTAGTTGACAGCGTAGATTTATTCCGTTCGCGGATATCCAACAGACGGAACTCAAATGGGACGTCATCGGGAGATAATTAAAGAGCTCAACACCTTGACCTTCGCGGATTGATGGACGTATGCTTGAAAATCGTAATTATTTGGGATCGTTGTATTGAACTTGCGCTGCGTAATTTGATCGAGCTTTGGTGAGGTTTTCTCGTTTACCATCACCCGAAAATTTTCCGTTTTTTTGTTTAACACATTATGGGAGGAAAGAGGGTCAAAATCGCACGTTGTTTTGAAGGCGGAAGCTTCAGCTACAAAATGGTACCTGGCACGTCCCGATATGTCCAGGCGTTCACTTACAAAAGCTTCCCAGCGTCCAAGCAGCTAAACACCCCAAACGCTGCTGGGTAATTTTGCAATTGGCGGTGTGGCGCCGCGAATGTCGATTGTGAATTTTTCGCGAGAGTATTTCCACAGCTTATTTGCACGAATTGAAAAATTTCGTCTCTAGAGTTAAAATTTGTTCTTAACTGACACCGAGATTATTTTATTCTCTATATTTATTTTTTGTTTGCTATGTGTTGCGTTTGCTCTTCCTGAGACTACATTTTATTTTCTGACGTTATTTCCAGATAGACGAGGTGAGCGGCCAAGAAATGCCCGCCGCCCTCAATGACACCTCTTCGGGAAACACCCCAAACAACCACTACACCAACAACACCAATGACTCCAACGTCTTCACCGTTTCGGTCACCCAGAACTTCAAGGGCGACGGCGGAGGCGATCCGAAGAAACCGCCGAAAGAAATAAGCGACGAAGAAGCGGCCGCCCAAGGAAAGTTCAAACTGTCCACCAAAGAGAAATGGAGGATACTGAAGAACGTCACGGCCATCTCCTTCGCCTTCATGGTCCAATTCACAGCCTTCCAGGGAACTGCCAACTTGCAGAGCTCCATCAACGCCAAGGACGGCCTCGGAACTGTGTCCCTGAGTGCTATCTACGCCGCCCTCGTGGTCAGCTGCATCTTCGTTCCCACTTTCGTGATCAAAAAACTGACTGTCAAGTGGACCCTGTGCTTGTCCATGTTGTGCTACGCCCCCTACATCGGTTCGCAGTTCTACCCGAAATTCTACACCCTAGTGCCGGCTGGTGTACTCTTGGGCATAGGGGCGGCCCCAATGTGGGCTTCGAAAGCCACGTATTTGACTCAAGTTGCAGGGATGTACGCAAAAATCACGGACCAACAGGTCGACGGCATCATCACCAGGTTCTTCGGGTTCTTCTTCCTTGCCTGGCAGACGGCCGAGCTTTGGGGAAATTTGATCTCTTCTCTAGGTGAGTGATCCAATATTCAATCTATTACCAGGGACGCTCGTTGCTGGAAACCAATTCTACCAAATATTTTAAGCACCAAAAGTATTCATTACTGAACTATTATTAGGCACCAAAAATATTCGTTATTGCCAATAACATTTTCGCCAAAAATCTGTAGGTATTGCCAGAACTATTTGATCCTAGAAATATTAATTACCATTAATCTTTATTGTCCGAATCCTTATTGTAAAAAAATATTACCAAAAGACTTCATTACCAAACACGTTTATTGCCAAAAGACTTTATTACCAAAAATATTTATTGCCAAAAGACTTTATTACCAAAAACATTTATTGCCAAAAGACTTTATTAGCAAAAACATTTATTGCCAAAAGACTATTACCAAAAACATTTACCAAAAGACTATACCAAAAAAATGTATTGCCATTATTACCAGAAACATCTTTTGCCAAAAATATTGATTGCATAATATAGACCTCCTAAATGTCGATAAAAACAACAACCATTCAATTTGAGTGCACCCAATTCATCCCATAAGACTCCGAAGAATGCGCATTCTTCCATTGTAATCGATTGGTTTTTAATTTGCTGCGAATTACCACTCCCATTCATTCCACTAATCGGCGGAAAATTAATCGGAATCAATGGAAACTCAGTTCTCAGCAATCCACACGGAGCCCATGGCGGCTCCGCCGACAACGTCACCACAGAACCGGACTACGGACTTTGCGGGGCCAACTTTTGTCCGGTCCTGAACTCCGATAACGACAATCTAGTCAGACCAGCTGATTCGGAGATCTACGAAATCTCCGCCATCTACTTGGCATGCATCTTCGCAGCTGTCCTCCTGATCGCCCTCCTTGTAGATCCCCTAACAAGGTGAGTTCCCATATATGTGATCATCAATCATCAATCACCACTCATCAATACTCAATCGTGAATCGTCAAACGTCAAACGTCAAACGTCAAACGTCAAACGTCAAACGTCAAACGTCAAACGTCAAACGTCAAACGTCAAACGTCAAACGTCAAACGTCAAACGTCAAAACGTCAAACGTCAAACGTCAAAACGTCAAACGTCAAAACGTCAAACGTCAAAACGTCAATACCTCAAACGTCAAACGTCAAAACGTCAAAACGTCAAAACGTCAAACGTCAAAACGTCTAACGTGGAGATTTTCCTCCATCTAAAAGTGATTGCCCCTTCTGCGAAATTATAATACCTACATCCCATGCGGATACATCCGCCCGTAACAACGGAATTTCGCAAGCATAATCACCGCTCAAAAAAAGTAATATGCACGAGGAAATGAAGCCGCTAATGGAAAAGTCAATCTGTCAGATAGGGCATGAGAGTCCGTGATAATCCGCCACGAGCGGAGCGGCCGTCACAAACGGCTATTATAGAGCCGACCGCGAAAGTTATCAATGGTTTTGTTAACTCATTGAGTGTTTTTCCTCGCCGCGATGGAGACTAATGGGCTTGGGCGGTTTATCTCCTCTAGAATTTTCCTAATTAAACGAGGATTCCACTCGTCTTTTTTTTCCTGGGGACATTCTTCCACGCGCTAGATGCCTGGGTGTTTAAAAATAGAAAGAAAAAAACTTTTGAGGCCGAGAACCGACTAAATCGACTCTATGATTCACGTTCGCGTCGGACAACTAACTCAATGATTCGCGCACGAAACTTCACGGTCAGAACCCACAGCTGAATGATTCGCAGCCGAAACTTAGAACACGGATCATTGAGTTATCTGCAAGACGCGAACATTGAGTTCAAGGCGGAAAATTCCGTAGAAAAAAATCAACTTAAGGATGTGTCCGTGAGCGAAGTGGCTATCCCCAATTTAAATCGATGATGAAATATTACTGGCGAAGCATAAGCGCCTGTATCTACTTACATGGTGTACAGCAATCGTTGTCGGAAAATTCTCGCGATGAGAAAATCTCGCGTTAATCGCCGGACACGGCAATCCATAAAGACGTCCCTCTTGAATAATGCATACGTACCTCTTAATTACTGTTATTCCGCCGTTGATTATGTATCAGATCAAACCGTACGAAAAACCCATTATGCATTATGTCCTGGTTGTTTTTTTTTGCACCGCGGTTCTAAAAAAATGACGTCAAAAAATTATAATTGATTGGATAGTTCGCGGAGATCGGTCAGTCGGTGATGCAATGCGAAAGGAGATCGCGGGATTTCCGCAAGTAAAATGCGTTGGGGAATTTTCACGTCTCGGAAAAAACCTGGCTGTTTAGAAAATGAGAAAATTTTATTAGGAATGGCAATGCGGGATGTTTTTCCAATGGGGGAATGAAGTTGTGGATTATCATGAATATTAGGAGATTTGAAAAAAATTGAAGAAGGATTTTCCATTGAATATTTACTCTGAAAATGTGATGAAGTTAGAGCAAAGGATTTACATAGACAAGATGTGATGAAGATAAACTGTAGGATTTGTATTTAATGTTTTACTCCGAAGAAGATAGAGTGTAGGATTTGCGTTGGATCACAGATGAATTCACTGTGAAGATGTGGTGAAGATTACATTGAACGTTTTTGCCCCGAAGATATGGGGAAAGGCAGAGGCGCAACAGCGTCCCAGAACTGTCAGGCATCCAACTGTTGACGGCAACAGCGACCCAGATGAGGAAGCCTTACCAGCAGCTTCTCATCCCCATCACCGTATGGATAGGGATGGAACAGGCGTTCATAGGAGCCGATTTCACCCAGGCCTACGTCTCTTGTGCTTTGGGCATACCTTCCGTTGGTTACGTGATGATTTGCTTCGGAGTTGTCAACGCAATCTGCAGCATCGTCTTCGGCTCCGTCATGAAGTACATAGGCAGGGTGCCCATCGTGGTGCTCGGCGCCGTGGTCCACATAGCGTTGGTGGTGTGGTTCTTACTATGGAAACCTCACCCTTCTAGTCCCGCCATCTTCTTCGTGGCTTCGGGACTTTGGGGTGTCGCCGACGCCGTCTGGCAGACCCAGATGAACAGTGAGTAGGAGTTTTGTTATGGCTGCGGCCTCAAAATATTCGCGGATGACGAAATCTTCGGAAGGATTCGTAAGAACTGGAAGGTGAATGTGAACTGGTTCAGTTCAGTTCGAACCGAATGCAACCGACCCAAAACACCCGAGTCGGCTTGAGTTCACTTTGTTGCTATGCTAATGTTAAACTGGTTCCGCCAAAGCAAATCTTTGGCACAAGTGGAAGGCCTAATCCGAACTGAGGTCAGCATCCCAGGGAAGGAACTGTGCGAATTGCAGGGTCGTTGCGTAATTCCTGAATCGGACCACGAACTTTGGTCTGAGCAAATATGATGTGACATAGTCTTTGGTCTTTTGGTCATTTAGATTACGTCTAATCATTGAATAAACAGTACTAATCAAAACTTTTGATTATTATATTCTTGAAAGTGAAGTCTTAAAAGAAAATATTATATTGTAGTATTGATTTGATTATATTCTATAGAATCAAAGGGTGTAGAGAAAACATGATCTTCCTTTCTTCCATGCAGGTTTCTATGGTATGCTCTTCCGAAGGAACAAGGAGGCAGCTTTCTCCAACTACCGTCTGTGGGAAAGTGCAGGCTTCGTAATAGCTTACGCCTATTCTACGCACTTATGCGCCCACGCCAAGCTCTACGTCATGATGGCCACTCTTCTTCTCGGGGTGCTGCTCTACTCCATCGTTGAGATTCTGCACAAGAGGAAGAAGCGAAGGCAGAAGGAGAAGGAGCGTAGGGCTGAAGAAGCTGCAGCTCAGGCTAAGCAACTGCCGCCAGAACCAGAAGAAACGGATGACGAGAAGGACGACATTGATGACGATGTCATCGTCACGCATTTGTAAAAAAAAGGTAAGTGCATGACTTTTGCTGCGTACACGGGCGATCTTTGAACGATCGCATATTGCACATTGAAAATTCGACGATCGGTGTGACGATCATTAATCAGGCTGCAATAGCGTTGGCTATTGAACAGATTCGATTTAAAGCCACACGCATTCACAGCTGTTAGACCAAAATCAGCAACGTTAACTGCCAGCAATAAATGTCCCATGCAGTTCAGGTGAATGTCAAGGTAATGGACGACAATTAATTCAGCGCTCCAGGCAATTGTCCTCTTCCTCTTCGAGCTTTTTTATCGTCCTCCATCCTAAACGTCCGTTCGTGACGTGCATTCCGATGAAAAGTCGAACACCCGAAAGACCATTATGTGCGACAACCTTCGTTTCGTTCTTTTTTCCCTTCGGCGAATAACGAATCCCGATGCACCGTAATTATATCGCAATTACCAGCAGCATAATGATCCAACAGTTACAACTTCATTCATACGTGAGGAGGTAATGGGCTTTCGTCGGATGCGTCCATTTCCTTTTTACAAGGACGCCACTGCAGCTCATTAACTAACCCAGTTTGGACGACTGCGTTTTCCAAAATTACAGTTTTGCAAAATCACAGTTTTGCAAAATTACAGTTTTCCAAAATAACCCTTTTGTAAAAGTAACCTTTTGCAAAATTACCCCTTTGCAAAATTACCCTTTTTCAAAATTACCCTGTTGCAAAATAACCCTTTCGTAAAATTACCCTTTTGCAAAATTACCCTTTCACAAAATTACCCCTTTAAGTTGTCTCCGAAATAACAACTTTAAATCTAACCGAAGTACTGATAGTTAAGTCGTCAAAGCTGACACTCAATTTATTCCAGAATCCCCAAAATCGGGATTCCAAGGGCGTCCGGATTCCGGCCAGGTTATCCCGACACCCCCATCTCCATCGAGTGCCTTCTGGACCCAACAGCCGAAGATAAAGTGTACATAAGTGTGGAGTCCACACGATAGATTCTTAGCTTCGCCTCATTCGACTCATATTTGTTTTGAAATTTGACTCGAACTGACTCGTAATTCCGATCTGAACAACCAACGCACCCTATCCCTATTGATTTTTTACTCCAATCACTCGCCTTAACTTTGCAAGAAAAAAAAAACAAAACATTGAGTATTTTTAGTTGTAGAAAGTATTTTAGCCTATTCCATTGCATCGCCTGTGATGTTACTCCATCGCGAACTAGAAACGCTAGTTTTATTGAACTTCTAGACTAGAAATAAGACCTTTTAAAACTTCGCTTCGAGCGAACGTTCTAACTCCAGCGATCCCTTCAATCGCCTTCTTCCTTTCCCTTAGATTACGTTATCACTGATTTCCGCAAGCTTTACAGAGTATGTAGTGTAAATCGATTTGCATGATTCAAGAATACATCTCCGCGGACGGCCTATTTATTGCTTTTGCAAATCGAATTGTGATTGTACAGAGTGTGAGATGAACGTCGCCCATTTACCATGAAATGATATTAAAATTTAGTTGAAAAATTGTCATTTTATTCCCCTTTTGCCGAACGCAATCTCTCTATTCACTAATATCGTGAATCATTTTCATCACGAGAAATTTCCTTGTCTTTCCCTTATCAACCCGTCATTTATCATGCTCGATTGTGGGGAAAGAAGAGGCGTCACGATTCCGATAACAACGGCGTGTTTATCACTTTTGACGCGTTTTCCCACTGTTTGTTGAATTTTTCAATGCAATAATAATGTTTGCTAAAACCAGTTGTAATTCTTCAGAAAACACCCTCAATATGAATCCAATCTAAATCTGAATTTAAATCACTCAAAATGTTCGGAGCAAACCATTCAGAATCTATCGAGTTTGTAAATTCACTTTCGTCGAGTCAAAATGAAACTGAAGAGTACACGACGAGCATAAGCAGCGTCTGTGTTGAAAAATGCAGTGGTGTCCACATAGGTAACGTAATCAACAATTATTACCAACCTATTACCATTGATTCTCCTACGAGTCGCCTGGAACAATCGAACGCTTCATCTGATTCCCAATGTAAAAGCAACATGGGAAAACCACCGCAGAAACTAGAAATGAGGATAATCCGGAGAAAGGAGTGGCTGGCGCAACCGCCGATGAATCCGTTGGTTTTTCTCGACGAACCGGCAAAATTTGTGATCATTTGTAAGAGCATTTGCAATTCCATTAGTGTCATTCTTCTAATTTTCTTTAATTACTTATTTTTACTCTTCGAAACAAAACTTTCTTTTCAAAACCACGAAAATTACGCAGCCCACACGTCGACAGAACAAGCCGCATCCCCAATGGACAACGTGCTGTTGGTCAGACTCATCCAACAGTTCCACATCGAAAGCAGAAAGTGGGACGACATAGGCTACAACTTCCTGATAGGCTGTGACGGAAACGTGTACGAGGGAAGAGGTTTCCGAACAATCGGAGCACACACGTTACGTTTCAATCGAATTTCCATTGGAATTGCGTTCATCGGACATTTCTCCAACTCGCTACCAACTGATAGCGCCATAAATCAGCTGCAACCGCTCATCCAAAAAGGAGTCGATTGCGGAGCAATCGACAAGGACTACTTTCTGGTGGGACATTCTCAATGCTCCGCCTCCACGAGCCCCGGTTCAAGACTTCTTGAGGAGATGAAGGCGTGGAAGAACTTCTTCCCTGACATCAACACTAATAATTCGCGAGAATTTTCGAGCGAAGTTTGTTAAACACAGACATAAAAATTGCGTACTTTGTGGTGAAAGTTTTAAATTTTTTTAAACAATTTAAACTCGTGGAGTCCTATCGCACCAAACGCTGGGCCGTGCGCGCCCGAACTCCCCTATTGCACCGCGTACGGTCGTAAGTGTAAGCTCTCGAGACGGGCGGCTCACCCGCGCCATCATAGTCCCTACAACTTTATTATTTAAACCTGATCACAGATGACCTGACGACCTACGACCTGATCAGGGAGTACGTATTAAGGTCGGATCAATAAAATGCATCGTTTTGTAAAATATACTTTTATTTTCTACAATTACATCATCAAGGACCGTACAACTGTAGGGTCCCCGGGTCGCCTAGTCAACTAGAGTCACGCTACAAAATTACAAAAATATGTAGGAAGTTGGATTTTGGCAGTGTGGCCTAACTAAATAGCACTTTAAAATGTAATCTTCTTTGGTATGCAATTGTTTGTACAGTCTATACCCTATGAACAGATTCGTAATTATTTAAAACTTGGACTGCCGCCCGCCAGGCGGCCGCGCTTAGGAAGCCTCACGGTTCCAAGGCCGGTCTCCTGAAGCAGTCGTCAGGCAAAGAGTTGGCTATTTGCTCCACGTTCTCCACTTCCCTCCTCAAGAATTCTATCTCCGCGTTGTACTGATCGTACAGGACGTTCTGCTCCCTCTGCTCTTTCTGCAGTCGTTCCAGGATCTTCTCCAAGTTGGCGTCCATGACCCGCTGCTCCAACTGCTTGAGCTCTTCCTCCATCCGGTCCAGTTCGTCGTCGTCGAATTTGGGCATCGATTCCAATTCCCTCACTATCCCATCCACATCTTCCAAGATGTCCTTGACTTTCTTCGTGGCGTCCTGCGAGTCCTGATTGGCCCGACCGACTTTAGCCTTGGCGTCTTGGATGAGCGTCCCGTTAACTTGGACGTTCTCCTTCAGCTCGTTGAATTCGTTCTCCGTGTTCTTCACCCGATCCGCCATCAATTCCGCTTCCTCCTTCAGCTTGGTGGCGTTCCTGTTCAAATGCACCGACTGGTCCATCAGCTTGTCCGCGCCCTCCGAAGCGTCCTTGGCCAGTTTGCTCGCGTTGACCGCTTTGACCAGCGCTTGGTCCGCGTTCGCCTTCGCCTGGGCCAGGGAGCCTTCCGCCTGTTCGGCTTTCTCGATCGCCTCGTTGATGAGCCCCTGGATCTTGGGGATCTGCTGCAGCGCCTGCTGGGCCGCCTCCTTGCTGTCCTTCACCTGCTTGTCGAACTCGCTCAAAGTCTTGTACATGTTGACGGCGTCGTTCAGCGTCTTGTCGCCCAATTCGACCGCCTTCTCCGCCTGCACCTTGGCGAAGTCCACGTCGAGCAGCAAATCGTCCGCCGTGTACTTCTGCTCGATGCCCTTGTTGAGGAGGTCCGTGGCCACCAGCAGCTCTTCGCGGATCTCCCTCATGACGTTCTCGTTCTCCTCGAGGAGGAGCCTCGTGTCGTTGAGGACGCGCTGCGCCTCCTGCTTCGTCTCCTCCGCTTTGATCCTCAGCTGGGCCACGTTCACCGAAGGCAGGGCCAAATTCTTCGCCTCGTTGAGCATGGCGAGGGCTTTGTCGTTGACCTCGCTCGCTTTCTTGAACGCTTCGTCCACGGCATTCTGGATGCGCTCCAATTTCACCCCGGTGGTGGCAACGTCGTGCCTGAGCACCCGGATCTCTTCGGAGATGTTCTTCTGCTTGTCGGTGGCGTTCTTCGCCATCTCGTACAGCTCGATCGACTTGTTCTTCGCGTCGGAGGCCATCTCCTCGATCATTTCCGCGTCCTCCTCCAGCTCGTCGGCCAACTCGCGGGCTTCCTTGGCTATGACGGTCATGCGGTCGGACTGCTGGCCGAACTCCTTCGCCTTTTGCCTCGCGTTGTTCAGAGCGATTTGGCCTGGAAGGTTCGCGGTTACGTTGGAATTTTGTCCCTTGAGCGCACATTGGACGCACTTTAGCCGCCTTGAACGTTAATGTACACTAACGCTCAAAAGAAGTTCGGACACAAGGTGTACTAGAGCGAAACGACAAATATAATGTGTCATCTTCATCGACATCTTTCAGCCCTTAGCGTCCACTGTTGCACATCATAATTTGGGACGGATGGAGTAATGCATTTTTGCCTATGGAAATTGTCACGCGGACCGCACCGAGAACTCGCTGTCGGAAAATCCGCGATTTTGACCCGATCGACAAGTGTGAGTACACGCGCCGGGCCGCCGTTTAGTGGGCGCAGTGAGTGCGCACGCGATTAATCGAGGCGCGAGTCCTATTGGGATTTCTTATGTAGGACTCGAGCCTCGACTAATCCCGTGCGTACTCACTGCGCCTGTTGAACGACGGCGGCGCGTGTACTACTCGCACGGGTCTATAGGGTCAGTATCGTGGATTTTCCGAGAGCGAGTTCTCGGTGCGGTCCGCGTGAAAATTTCCACTGGCAAAAATGCATTGCTCCATCCGTCGCAAATTATGTCGCAGTGGACGCCAAGGGCTGAAAGTCGTTGATGAAGATGAGACATTATATTTGTCGTTTTGCCGAACTATGCCTTGTGCCCGAACTTCTACGAGCGGTAGTGTACTTTGTTGAAATGGTCAGCCGTAGGGGGTCAAGGGGTGAATGCGGGGATAGATAATCGACGGATTGAAGACTTGGGTCTTTTATGAAGGGCGGGACCATTTACATGGAGTACGGTTATTCGAGTGGGGTCATCCGAAGCGTTCACTCACCATCGGTATCGATGGCGTCCATGGCGTTGTACAACTCGTTCTGCCCTTCCTTCAGCAGCATGTCCGTCTCCGTGATGTTGCTCTTTGCCGTGTCGCCGTTCGCCTTAGCCAGGTGGATGTTCTCCTCGATGTCGCTCAGCGTCCTCTCGATCTCCTTCTGCCTCGCTGCCATCTCCTCGATCTTCTGCGCGACCGTCTTGTCCCCGCCTCCCATCCCCGCCTTGGCCTTCTCGCTCAGATCCTCGACGTCCTTCTGGACCTTCTCGAGCTGCCGCTCGAACTCCGTGTTCTCGATCACCGTGGGATTGCGCTCGATCTCGTTGAGGATCTCTCTCAGGTGCTCCAGCTTGTCCACGTGCCTCCTGTAGGCGTCTTGGACGAGGTTGTAGCAGTCGGGACAGTCGACGCAGCCCCTCTGCCTGTCGTGCTTGTTCTCCTTGCACCTGTTGCACTGCCGCCCCTCGACGTTGTCCAAGCACGGGCACTGGCCGGACGCGTCGCACTGGAGGGCCTTCGAGCCGATGCGGTCGCAGTCGCAGCTCTTGCAGCCGTCGGTGGAGAAGCCGTACTTGTAGGGCTCGCATTGGTCGCAGCGCAATCTGCAAAGGAAAGTCGGCCACCATGAGGGTTTAACTGAGGTGTGTGCAGGCAGGGATAGATGGGATCGGGTACTCTTGCGGAGGCGGTGTGTCTTGGCTGAAGCCAGCCAAGGTGATTCAGGTGTTTGGGGCAGATGACTCGGGTGGAGGTGAATCGGGCGGTTGAGCCAGATGATTTGGGCTACTCTAACCCCAACATGAAAGCATCGGCCCCCAAACTCACCCGGTTATGCCCGGTCTGCAGTTGCACTGTCCCGTGTACAAATCGCAGGTGTTGTTCAAAGATCCTATTGGGTTGCAGTTGCACGACTGGCAGCCGTCCCCGCTGATTATGTTGAAGTAGCCCTCGTCGCACTGGTCGCAGTTCCTGCCTTGCACGTGCGGTTTGCACCTGCAGCTTCCGGTGATCTGGTCGCAGACCGAAGTGCCCTCGGAGTTCTCTTCGGTCCCCGGGGGGTAGCACTGGCAGGGTTTGCAGTCCCCTTTGGGCAGAGCGAGGGCGTCCCCGTAGAAGCCGGGCAGGCACTGGTCGCACTTCTTCCCCCCGGTGTTGTGTATGCACTTGAGGCACTCCCCGGTGGTGGTGTTGCAGTTCCCTATGGCGTTGGTGTCGATGTTGAGGTTGCACTCGCAAGCCTGGCAGGGCCTCTTAGCCCCCGCTATTCCCGTGGGATCCCCGAAGAACCCGTCGGAGCAGGAGTCGCACCTTTGGCCGGTGTAGCCCAAGGGGCACTCGACGCACATCACGTTTTCTTCGTCCAGCTGGATGCAGGCGCCGCCGTCGGGGCATCCGCACGGCTGGCAGTCGTACGGTGTGCCGGACAGGGCGTTCCCGTAGTAGCCCCTGGCGCAGACCTCGCAGTTGTCCCCCGCTGTGTTGTGCTGGCAGATGCAGCGGCCCGTTTCGGACTCGCAGATTTCCGCGTGCTTGTTGCAGTCGCAGGGGATGCAGGGCATGAAGGGTCCACCGAGGGACGGGGAGTGCCTATAGCCCGGGGCGCAGGATTCGCAGTGCTGTCCGACGTAGCCTGCAAGTTTAGGGTTTGAATTTTCGCGGCCTCTCCTTGCAAGCCCATCTTTTAGCTTGGTCCTTCGTATATTTTTCCAAAGTACCGGTTTAATTTAACCTTTCAGCAGTACTGCCTTTCAGTGATTGCGTGCGGACTGATTCCGCAGCAAACAACTGGCGTGGCGTGCTAATTCTAAAGCGTGACCACTGCCAGTGGGAGGTTAAGTGGGTGTAGGTGAGGATAACTGTTGGGTGTGGAGTAGCCGCTGTTGGGACGAAGGTAAGTTGGTGGGACCTGCAAAGGACGAAGGTAAGTTGGTGGGGGGAAATCACCGGGGGGAGTAGGGGGGGGGGGGGGGGTCACCGGGGGGG
>JAUIMY010000171.1:0-61341 GCA_033557855.1 Hydrochus callosus | reverse complement strand
GAATGTAATCAAATATACCATCTACTCTTATCAAAGTAATGCAAGATAATTGTGATTTCTTTTATTTTATGGAAATTCGGAGAGGAGATCCCGGCAAAAAGCCAATTCAGTGTGTGACGGGAATGCTCAGGGCCCCCCAAGTTACAGCGGGGATGGAATTACCCCGGTAATGATCCGAACAGGAATAATTCCAAATAACTTCAAGCGTCGTAAACCTATTCAATGCATTTCTAGTATTTAAAATTAAAAATTTTATGTAATAAAATAATTATGAACAATCGAGGGGTAAATTGTCGTTTTGAATATTACGAGGGTTTTGTTATGAAGGGTAAAAAATTATGTTATGAAAAGTGTTAAAAAGTATGTTTTGAAGAAGACGAGAAATTTCGATTTCAAGAGATCGAAGAATTTAATTTCGAAGAGTGTACTAGAATATGCAGTAAGTGAAGTGAAAAATATGCTGGGGTTTTGCGCTCAAATACGATTTTAATGCACTACGACAACGTTTCTGCAATTAGGCTTTTAAATTTAACACAGGAAAGGGTTTGAATCCGCAGTGTTCATGAATATTCAATGGCTTGCTTTTTTCCAGTCTGTAATTTTTAATTTGAATATGATTTGAATGCAGCCGCATTGCTGCGGAGCAACGCGCGTTTGATAAGAATTTTTGATCGGACCAATCAAATATAGATCGTTCATATAAATATTTATACGTACATTAACTTAGCGCCAGCTATATACCGGACGCTGGAATTTTATGGGGTTATCGATTTGCCATTAGGTTCATTGGGTTTGAACTGTATTAGATCGAAACTTTGTCAAGGAGCTCCTGTTCTTCAATACTTTGCTGTGCCAAGAAATGATCAATTCAACTAATTTATTACTTTATAGGTAAGATTTTAAATTTCAAATAATTCAAAATAAACGAAAGAAGCCTAACCATATGATTGATAAACTGTTAATAAAGAAGACTAACTTCTAATCTAATGGAAAATCACAAAAATTAATGAAAGGACAATCATTTCTATGGAGGAATGTAATTAGGACCGCAGTCGGGATACATTCAACTGGCGAGCCGTAATAATTTCACGACCATTCCAGAAAGAAAATTCGCCCGAGAAATTACGCCCGAAACTTAAGTAATTACAGTAAACATTTTCCGCAAGTTTTATAACGCAAGGACGTCTGCTATCTGTCTGGAAGTGCGGACTACGAATATCATTTAGCACTACGGCTTCAAACAGCTCTCCTCCACCCTTTAGATTCCTTGATGGAAGAAGTTTCCACAGTACATCCTGCTACACTATCTAAATGTAACTGGGAATATTTTATAAGGGGAACCGTGCCGCCATTTACGTGGAACTCCGGTCTACCCGAAATTAACATATTGAGCCGGAGCCGGCGAGGGGGCGGAACTTTGGCAAATTTTAATTAACCCCCTTTCATTAAAAATGATCCGACTTTCATTAGAGGTAATTGTGGGATTTGCTCGTTCATTTTTTGAAATGGGGCCGGTCGAGATTTTCTCCCTCCTGCTGAGCGCGATTTTAATTAAACACACACTAAGTTTGCGTTGCAGTTTGTGCCTAATGCCCGAAGTGAATTATTCACAATACGCGGCAATTTGCTTATCAGTTTGTGAGTGTATCGTCGCGATGGTCGATATGGACAGGACGGGTATGTAGGGTAATACGATTTACCCTCACGTCAACCCAGTCACGGGGTAATGGATTACTTTGCTTTGCTAATAAATATAGGGAGAGTCTGCCTGCGCTTTGTCTTCTGCTGAGGTCAACATCTGAGTCGTGATGTATGTTTACCTTCCTGTAGGAGCTGATTTGTCTTCCGTTCGCTGGAGTATTCCGGATTTCCTGTGTATTTCCGCCGAACCCATCCACGGGTTTTAATGTGAATAGATGAGTTTTTTTAATTTCTCTTTCAACACTAGTTTTTGAGATGATAACAAATTCGTTGGGTGAGAGTGATATTTAAGTTCTCCTAAATATTGCTCAATTGCACAAATAAAAAAACTAAGTTCGGTGATATTTAAAATCACATTTTCAATAATATTTACACCCTAATTGATTGATTTATTAATAATTCACCCCATTGAGCTCGCTAAGATATTTACAATAATATGTATGCTATTAGCAACAAAAATGTACAAAAAACACTCAATTCGTCTTGTTTGAGTTATTCTTAATTTCAACTAGGGAGAGAAAGTAGATTTGAACCTTGTGGCAACAGTAAAAGTAATAAAAGTGATATAAGAGTTTTCATTTTTGGCCAAGATAAAATATCCTATGAATTCCTTCTCCGGAATTCCTTTTTCCCCACTCTGAAAAGAATTCAGTGCGGAAAATTATGCGGAACTCGGTGGATTGGTACATTTCCAGCTTTGAAATTTAAACTCGACCGCGATTGTATGAAATGGATAACCCACTGCATTGCGGTAGTAACAATTCTCATTGAATCGGTTCATTAGACCTTCGACAGTAAAGGAATCGCTAGCAGTACAATAGCCATTACCAATAATTCCAGTGAATTATCGCCTAGAAATTTTCACGCTATACAGCGGAGATAAATGAAAGGGGGGGTGTACGAAAATTAATAACTTGGATGGAACACAAATATAAATTACATTCTAATGAGAAAATAATATGAAAATAGCTCTGGTGTTGATGATCATAATCGTAAAAGTAAATTTCAAAATCGTTTTGAAAACCATTAAAACTAACGATGGACAAAAACAATGCAGATTTCGTTCTGGACAAAAATAAATAAAAAAAATATGAAAATGTATTTGAAAAAATGTTGAGATAGAAATGAATAAAAACCACACGGATTGAAGTTCATCTACTCCTGGATGATTCGTGGGGAAGAATTGGGGTGAAAATTTATAAGGCAACCACGAGTGAAAAATGAACGGAAAAAACTGTTCCACGGAGGAAATTTGTTATGTCGGGGGGAATTGTGAATTTTTTACACCATCTCTTATTTCTATAGGTAAATATGAACGACGATCGGAAATACAACGTCGCCGCCCCAGGCGAAGTTGGCCCGAAAAGAAAACCTATAGGGGAAATGTTCTCCCCGAATGAAAATTCCGAACAAGGAAAGTACATTTAAAATTTAAAATCGGCAAAAAACTACAGAAAATCTTCCGAATAACAAATCGAACTTTGTGCGTGGATTACAGTTGGAGAGAATTTGTTCTACATTGTTGATGTGGAAGTTCGCGAAGTTGGCTGCGGGGAGAAGGGGGGTGGATCTCATGGGAAGAGGCGAAGTTGGAGACTATCGTAAATAGTTATTATCACATCCGAGTTATTATCCTGTTTGATACGTTATAATAAATCTGGGATGATTTATTTCCTTGGCAGCTGCGAACAAGAACACATAAGCTGCATACCAATCTGTTAATTACTAGGCGCTGCTTGCGACATTTGATCTATGATCTGAGCCGAAGCTGTTCTTGGCAGTCCGTCCATGGTCGGACATGGACATTATTAATAACTGCCATGAATGACCGGGGTGGCCAATTGAAGGAGGGCCACCCCTGTTTAGTTCGCAAATTATTAAATTCCATTGGTGTTCATAAATCACTTGGTGGGCATAATGGATTAAATATCAGTGGACAAGCGACATCCTATTAATTGATCTTAATGTGTATTTAAACTCTTCATAGTGTTATCTGTATACAATTATAAGTACTTGCATATCTCCACGCTCGATTAATTGATCCTAATCGTTTGCACAATTGAGATTTTGAGAAGGAAATTCAACGTGTTATATTTTTGTTAAACCTTTTATTAATTTGCAATGCTTAATATTCTTAGATATAATTTTCAATGCTTGAATGTAATTGTCAATGCTTGAAGATAATTTTCAATGCTTAAATATAAATTCCACTGCTTAAATGTAATGGTCAAAGATATCGCTGAGATAGATATATTAATCGATTAAACAATACCTACAGACCCAACCATCCGAATGTAGGTATAGACTGCTTTGGGGATATGATATGATTTAGTGCAGATAATTATATTCTAAGCTTCGGTGAATTTGAATATACATATACCCACCCACATCACTCGCCTTAATTACATTAGTACTATCAACAATCACGACCGGCAAATCGTCCAGGGAATTGGATTATATTACACCCCTTATGCACCAATGGAGCATTGCATTTTCGTGCGATTTATTAAATTCAAACTATACTACACAAAACTAAAGGTCAATTCTATTATTGAATTAACTCTGTAAGTCGGCCCAGTGGCGAGGAAATGCAATAATGGAAAATTCGTGCCTCAAGAAGTTAAACTCACGGCAAGTTTTATTTTTACACAATAAACGAAATTCGCGACCCATTAGACTTTTACAAGAACTTACAAAGCGCCTAATTCATGCGAATACAATAAATTGAACATACGAAACGCCCGTCGCTACGCGATACGCTACAGAATTGAACAGAGTTCAAAGAGGAAATGCACTGCAGCTACACTCGCTTTTGTTTGTCTCCGTTTCCGTCTCCAGTAACAATGTACGTCATATTTGCATCTTGGCGGAGGCAAACATCGAACAAAGTCCGCATCCCAAACGTATGTGGGAGAACGGCTTCTTTCGGCCCTGCTATTTTAGGTTAATCAATAACTGTTCCGGCCGAGAGATAGCTTGCATTCACGCGGCAGTGCGAATGTTAACTTTATCTTACGAAAGACTTCGGGATGTGGTTTGGGTTTTTCTCATTCCTCGCTTGTTTGCCACCCCACTTATCGATCAGAGGAGGCGCCACTCCCCGGTGGTAAATCCACCGATGGTGAGTGACAGCCGGTCATATATTCAGAAAGTTATAATATCTGCCTGTTTTATTAGAAGTGGAGAAATGGAAGGCCACTTACGGGATCATTGCCCATTAAGTATAATAAACGTGTTTATGGCAAGTATAATAACGTTTTATTTCAAGGAGGATGTGGGGATTTATGTAGGTCTATGAGCGATTCTAGACGTCGTTATTGGACGTTAAAGAGAAAAAGTGTCCTTACAGGTGCCCGTTATTCCGACAGTAAAAAAGAAGGCATTAATTAAGTATGCAATTTTGAAGGGGTGTTCCACTTTTATTGTCGGGTTGGCTCCGTAATTCAGTGACTGCAGAGTTGTGTCATGGTGATATGATTTTTATTTTCCACACGACATAATACGACAAAGTAAAATCTGCAAAATTGGGAATCTCACAAAAATTAAATTTTCGTGCCAAAATCAATAACGGCCCGGCCATTAATATCAGAAATACACCCGGAAAATTTCAGCTGGATATAAAAAAATTGCAACCTTTATAGTTTGAAAATGAGTTAGCGATGGACGGACAGATCACTGCAAATCAAAGTTTCATTAACAAATATTCACGTCCAAAATTATATTTATATTTAGCCACGAGATTGATTCGACGAAGATGTTTATATATGAGACTAATTCGAAACAAGTTTGAAGTGCACCACTCTCAATTTATTTAAAGCACTAAAACTCTTCTTACGGCTGGTGTAATCTAATCCTTCGCAACGTGGCGTGTGGGGAAAATAAAAGGCAGGCAGTAAATAAAAGGGAGTAGATATCGGCAAATAATACAAGACAGAAACATTGACCCGATCGAGCATTTCCATTACAGCAAATAAATTAAATATCGACGGGCCACGAACGAAGGGAGGCGGGCAGTAAATTCGCCCGAGATCTCCGCGTATCACCAAAACTTTATGACGTACTTAATCACCGGGCCAGGTTTCTTCCGATGCAAGTGTTATCTTGCATCCGCTTCCCAACCGGTAATGAAGGTTACTCTATCAGGTACACGACGAGGACACTAAATTATAATTCCTCGGGCCCACCAGTTCATTAAAATTTATACCAAGGCAGTTAAGCTCCCCGGTAATACTTAGATCGCGTTAGCATTCACGCTGGAGACACCGCCATCGCCGGCGTTATTGATTAACGCAATATCACTGGATGATCCTTGCTTGGCTAATACCGCATTGAGCAGTATTATCACCTTCTCCTATATTAAATTAGTTTGGGGAATCTAACTGCCACAAAAAGCCGGATATTTAACCCAATTGGGAGTAATGATATTTAAGAAATCAATTTGGAAAATCAACAACTCATTTTCCAGTTGCAATTATTTTGTATTCTGTCTTCTAGTCTAGCAGCGTTCAGAGACAAAAGGAGATGGCAAGTCTATAGGCAGCGTTTCCCTTTGTTTTTGTCTTGCGCATCCGACAAATTTGCGCAAATTCGATATTAATCGGAAAAAATCAGAGGCAAATTGGAGACAATCGAAAGATTTGTTAAAATTCATGAAATCAACGAATATATGGATGCACAGAGGAATCCTATTTTGTGTTGATCAGCATACGCCTCCACTAAAAGTGCTTCGAAAGTCGATAAATCGAACGCACTTTGGTGGAGGCGCCGGGAGATTAATTCCCTAGTTCTTATTTCCGTTAGAATTTGTGGTTTTTATGCGTTTTTTTTATGGAATTTCCCTAAAATACATTTCTTATAATGTGCTATACGGTAGTGTATATAATATATACTGAATGTTCTAACGAGAAAAAGAGATGCGTTAAATAACGATTGACGTAAATATCTGCCAATTCATACAAGTAAATTTCACAGCATACACATAAAAGCATGCCGCATCGGAAACAACAAAAATTCCCCGACATAGTATCACTCTGAATTTACAACTATTGGCCAGACACGCCGTTGACGAGTCGTTATTGCAAAAAAGGGGGCAAAAGTTTCCACTCTGTAATTAAACGTTCATTTCCTCCCTCAACAATTACACATGCAACCCATATAAATGATAGTCGTGGGGAATTCACTTTGTTTTAGGGCAGGAAATATTTTTGGAAAAATTTTCAATGGAAACGAGCTGCGTTTAATGTAGCACATTAATTAACAACGCCCATTCCTGGAAAAGTGATACGTTATTAAACTTCAACGGGAGGGATTTGTTTACAAATACAACATTGTGTTGTTGATAATCGGTATTCATTAAGGTTGCATCCGTTTTAATAGCCATTAATCCTTCAGTATCCTTTTCTTTGACAATATAAGTTCATTTCGATGCACAAAGGAATGATAATGAATCTGTAAATAAATTAAATTTTAAAGAGAAAATTGTGATGGTAGTAGTTCATAGAATAATACGGGAATATACGTTGGGTAGTCCAGGATATTACTACGCAAGTCAGTAGAATATTTTACTCCGTATTCCAGGGAGATAACACGAATGTTAAAGAGTGTACAAAACTTCACTACTGGGAATGTCCCAGAAATAAAAGACAGTATGCCTATCGGTAAATTACTGGGTTATTTAGTTCCACAAGAATATCCACGGGATATCCGAAGCACCAAAGTGTGCTACTCGGGTAAATGTTCATTTGAAAATCGAAACCGATAAAATTCCGTCAACCAATCAATCGAAATGTCTAGAGCCGTTAAAACACGACACAAGTGGATAAATAAAAATTACAAACCGAGCCAGATTTGACCGCTAAGTGATTGCGGCGCGTTTAGGGCCGATGAAATCACTTCCGTATCTAAACAGGTCATTTCGAATACCAATCAATTGTTATTGCGGCGCGGAGAATCCCGCCAGGCAACAGTAATCTCTTTGGCTGTGCACACTTAGGGTATTAAAACTCGGCTGGGAAAATGTAATTGGGGAAAAATGTCCGAACAGTAAAGTAAATCAGATAATGTTATTGTCGTGTAGCTGAACGTCACGCCGGATTGAAGCTGGGTAAAGGGCGGTCGGTTCGCATTTGCAATTTGCCGATTGGAGCTGAGGAAAAATAAATTTATGATATGTGAGTAATCCGATGTGGAGCGCACCATAATCCACCCCCCCTCCCGCCCCCACCTCCTGCACTGTCGAAATAGAGCCGTTAGGAGATCAACAGCAGGAAGAGCAAGAAGTTCCCTCCGAGACCATAAATACAAGGCGGATGTGAGAAATAAATAATGAAATGTGCGCTCCGTACGTGCCACAACGGAAGGAATGGTCCATTATTGCAGTAATGAAATATAATTTTACGTATAATAACGCTCAATTTCCCAGATGGTGGAGCGAGCGTGGAAGTAAACGAAAGTCGACCGCATTGCCACGCTTTGAATTAATCTCCCGGCGCCTCCACCATACGCATTATGTACGTATGTACGTCCATATCCAGACATGTCATGATTGAGTTTAATATTTATTTAGTCAGTAAAAGTTTCAACGTTCAGGCCAAAACCATTGTGTTAATTATAGAACGCAAACCAGAATCGTTAAGTCAATTTTCGAATACGCACGTACTTAACGTTTTTGAATCCAATATTTTAGTATAAACGGTTAAATTCGGTCCGGATAAATAAATTGCTGTGCATAATGGCAACAATGCTGTAACTTTATAACCGCAGTGTGAATGAAAACGGAACAATGCTCGCTTAATGATCGAATAAAAACTTGAATGGCATTATCGGAAGTAATGCATATGGCGGAGGCGCCGGGAGATTAATTCAGAGCACTGGAATGTGGTCCATTGTTTGCTGGATCACTGATTATTGGAACATAGTCAAAATAAATAGGCACAATTTCAGTCTCCCTCTGTGGTTTTCTACTGGAATTTAGTTATTTTTGAAAAAATTTGCAACAGCTCCCAGCATTAAGGTTTAGGTGTCAACAACAAAAAATAAAGTCTTGACTTCAATTTATCCATAAATTATAAAGATCTTGATAATTTGAAAACTTCTATTGAATATTATTTTTTTAAAATGCTCCACTTATTGCGCGTAGAATTACCAGAAAGAGCAAATAAACAACAGGCCAAGGTGAGGCAAGATCCTCTGCGACATCGGACATAGGAAGATTGAAATTTTTAGCCCCAGCAATAAAAACACATGCCCATGGAGTGGCGCCCCCGCCGGCTGTCTTTACGACACTTACAATATTTATGGAAACGAAAAAAAAACGTGATGTAAATACGTCTTGTGAGATACGAGCTCTGGTTTCGGTATTGCTGCTGCGGCTTGTGCGATAAATATCGCCGGCTAACATTGTTCCTTTTCCCCTGTCAGGGTGTGCGCCCTTTTGCAGTATATCATGGCGATATTAGGGGCGTTGTGGGGTTCGATATAATTTTAAAATAGCTTACTCAACCAGAATTAAATGTCCCCCCATAGCATCGTCCCCTAATTGGATTAATCGTAATGCCATGAATAAATAGTCGACGCCAATGCAGTCTCAAATATCCGCGGAAGAGGAATGGTAACAGTCCAAATTCTCCGCTTTGACGCTATTGGGGAGTAATGGCACAATGATTAATGTTTTTAATAGCGGAGAAAGGAAAGTGGGCTTCAGTAGTAATTTTATAAATAGACCTAAGTGTATTTTAGTAACCCCAAATGGACCATTCCATGCTGTGCTAATGGAATTATTCCTCCATCTGGCCAGCGCGCTAGTTTTAAATGTGGCCCTGCGAAACCAAAGATAAAACCCAACGAACGTCCACGTTTAATTAAGTAACGCTTTAATCCAATCCTCGCGTTCCGTGATTCCAGGAAACATCAGACATTGTAACAAAAAACATAAATCTCCCCCAACCAACAAACTCCTTATTTAGATCAATACGGAAGTTTTAAATGTAATATTTTACACGGGTATTCCGCCAGGAGAAAAAAAGAGCGCCCTCCCCCGCCGCATTTCAGGTAAAATATACGGCCTTATTCTTTTATAAAACCCGAAGGGTGAACTTTCTTATTATGTTTCCTATGCTTTCAGGGCACGGACGGGTCGCGTCCAAAGTTGGCGAACAACAACTGTAAAATTAATTAAGAAATTCCATATAATTATAAGTCCTCCCCGTGAAACTTAGAATGCATTCATCAAAATTTTATTTATTGTTGCCGGAAATGGCCCCCGCCCCGCCTTAAATCTTCTTTAATTAAATCAGGAGAATGAAAATGTTTCTGACATTACCCACCTTCAAAGGGTCCGAAATAATGTACCGCCCTCTCCTCATAAATTAATTGCAAGAATAAATTCGCCCTTAGGTGCGGACAGTCCTGAACTTTCATAACGATTTTTCGGTCAAATTCGATGCACACTGCACTGAAATTTGCTTTATACGCAGAATAATACGGGAAGAATTGAAGCTCGCAAGCAAAACAGTGCGGATAACTTCATCGCTCCGAGGGGATCTATAGATGACTTCGCTCCAGTTTAATTATAATCGGACTTGAAAACTCTCCCCTGAACTTCGCCAAGTATTAAATTAACTTTATTCATCAACAACACACAAAACGTTTTAAGGTGGAGCAGGAAATTTCGACCAGAGGGCGGAGAAAATGACTGAATTTCCAACGCAAAAATAGTCCCAGAGTGGAGGAAGGTTAAATCTGCGCAATGTAATCGAACCGAATCGGTACTTGCCTATATACGGCGCTTGAGATTCAAACGTTCGACAACCGTGAATTATCGAGACTATAAATGCTTCCAGATTCGAAAGATTAACAGAGCGCGCTGTAAATAAACTTGATTTTAGATAGCATGTTTTTAAAGGAAACGGCCAGCTATCAACTCAATCTACTCGATGTCGGATAAGCGGGGAATATCGGAACAAATGGAGTGGTTCTCATTTGAAGACTGCTCGTTTTTGAGGAAATATTCTTTTCTAAAAAGCACCCCGTTCCGAACTTCACCGAAGAAAATGGACTGCTTTTTCCTCGAGATAACATCGCCAATTGCCCTTGGATGGAATTAGACTTTTATTGTGCATAATAATAATACGTTGTACAAAACGCTGTAACGCTTCCCCCGCGATACAAGGATTTTATTGAATTCCATTTACTCGACCCACTTTTACAAACGGAGATATTTTATTACACTGCTCTTTTATTTGCTGTTATTCCCAATGGAGAATATTCCTGCTTTAGATTATATCATCGAATGCACGGAAATGGATGGAAAGTACAATGAATCACACCAGAAAATTACGGGGTGCTCATTCAGAATACGTTTAGTTCCATACTGAATATAAAAGTCACGCACAATTCTATTTGTTGAATTTTCATAGCTTTTCAGAGGAAATATTTACCGTTTCAGTTTCAAGAACAAGAAATTTGGATTCTTCCATTGCCCAAGATTGATTTTTCCAATTACTCTACATACGAAATTCACTGTCGATTACAGCCAGAATTAGGCTCGTTAATCCGCAGTTAATTCCACTAGTATTGGCGAAGCTCGGCCAGCCACTTGGGCTATCTAAAGTACACGTGAGTGTTAGCCACACTTCACTCAGGAGTCTCCGAGGAATAGCTGGGAATTGCTTGGTAGAGAATTTGATGAGTGAGATTTGAGGCCCCAGATACGAACCTAATAAAGAACACTGTCGGGAATAAACACAAATAAATGAACTTTCTGGCCTTCGTTTTTGCCCTGGACTTCAGTCGCCCACTCGAGTTGCTGTTTTATCTGTCCTGGTGAAGAGTGATAATTGATCGCTGAAAACAAACTTTCAATTCTTCACCTAAACGGATAAAACATCTGTCAAAAATCAGTTTTTAATTAAAATTCAGACTGGATGAATGAATATTTTTCTGTCGTGAACGGCATAATTTCATCTCCAGAAGAAAATTGACGGAAATCCATTATATTAGGCAGTGAGCGTCGATATTTTCCGTGCTGAAAGAAATATAATGTTATTTGCAGCACGGAAACAGCAGTGTCTCAGCGCATTGTTGACTTGTAAATTCCATCTGAAACCTGCCACTATTGATTGCTCCAGATTCTTTCCTTTTATTGCCCAGGGTAAAGATGAAATCGCCTCCTGGAGGATAGTTGCTGCTCCTTCGCCTTTCATCTCCCATATGACCTTGGTGAATTTAATACGAGTTTCGGAACTTGAATTCGTGCAAGTGCCTTGGGAGTTCGGTAATTTACGTATGGTAACTTTTACGACACACTTTTCGAACAGATAATCCACGTTATCTTTACTTCAAAACATTACACCACCCACATTCGATGTACATGAAACATCAAACTCAAGTTCAATTCTGCCAATGTTCTGGGATTTTTATGATGTGTTGTTGTAATTGAGCTAATAATAAGTAACTTCTGATGAAAATTTTGGATAGTATTGAATGTTCACTTAAATTTGCTAAAATATGTTTATTTTTGTCTTCTTCAAAGGCCCAATGGCAGTTTAACTTTGAACCACGTTAAAATTAACAGATTTGATATTTAACATATGTAAATATTGTCAAACTTGAACGTATGTTTGTAAAACATGTCTAGCCATACGATGATAAAAAAATTGGCAAATGTGGCACATTGAACCTGGTTCAAAGTTGAACTGCAATTGAACAACTGGCCGAAAGTGTAATAAAGAAGGTTATAACGTTGTTATATAAAATTGTCTTTCCACTCTATTAAGGTATTTACCTGATAGTGAACAAAGGGAGGAAGACGTCAATCGATATCACAGCTATGTGTGTGAGGTAGCAAGGCCAGTTCTAATGAGATACCTCGAAAACTTCGGACAGAGCATTCTGCAAATTCTCTGCAACTAAAGCGATTAAAGCAATCTCAGACATTTGAAGGTGGGAATGCATCATAAATGAGCAGAATGTGGTAGCCCTGGCTTAGTGTAAGCTTTCGTCTTGGTCAGTGACACAAGGCGATGCTCAGAATGGAAAATCAGTACAAAATTCCCACGTATACAACGGCTATCCTATTACACACATACAGCGTCTCATACCTATACGCAAAATCGTGACAAATTACTTGATCTGCTGTAAATATAGTGAATTGCCCAGAAATTGAAAGAAGTTTTGAGTTCCTCTGAAAGTCTATAATTGGCTCTTATCGATTACAAATTTAATTTCACGCGTATTTACGACTGAAGAGAAACGAAATGACCGTTTGAAAAAATAATGCAGACAAAACATTATCGATGGATTCCTGTAATCCGTGCCTCCCAGTTCCACTCGCTGCGAATTCAGCCTTCGTTCGTGTTACTGTTAAAAATTCAGACTCTTCAAATTGTCTGATGCCACGCGAGCCGTACTATCATTCATTTCAACGTGAGTTCGACGCTACGCTAATTCGAGCGAATTTTACCATTCTGTTTCCATTTTCAACACTGATTTTTTCCTAGTGCCACAAATATACCAAAGTGGAATATTGTCGAACAGTATTCGAGAATAATACGTCCTGAAATATATGGGTTAAAATGCATTGAAATTTTATTTTGGAATCGAAAATATATGAAATTGTCAGAAAGACAAATCGGACAGGAAAAATTGGATAGCAGTCGCGGAAAGAAGTCGGAAGGTAAGTAAGGCAGATAAATGAGGCAGACAAGTGAAACAGTCAAGGAGAACACTCAATTTGACCAAACAACTGGAAGAGACAATTCCGACAGACACCTAGGATAGGTTAGTGGGATACCTAAGCTCGTTGGACATAACTGCCCCATAAACCATCTACAAACGAACGAAGCGCATTTAAATTTAATAGGGTATATTAGAGATAGCGCGCAATAAAAGTGTGATACACAATTCCTGAAGATACGGGGAATACGGCACAATTGATGGCTTGTAGCACGGACAATTCAATAGGGTCCTTAATAGATGATATGCGTTGTAACTGGACAGCGATAATACGACGGCCATTATCGATGTTTCATGCAGCCAGCTCTCAGCATTGTACGCCAACTGACAGTTTTGTGATGAATGAACAACTGGAACGCTCCATCACGGAACGTACTAATTTCGGTCCCTAGGGAATTTCCCTGCGTTATTGCTGAACCTAATTCGGCAGTTGAGTCGGTGTGACTGCGAAACGACTCAAACTTCAAGTTTAATTTAGGGCGATCACAATTTCCACACCCACGCTACGGTAATGCGTCAACCATCAAAGCTAAACATCCTCTTTCGCGGTTCTTGCGCATCAAGGAGCCGTGTTCCCAGAGATATGGAAAATGAGTCCATTTTTTCCTTTCAGCCATATTAGGGATGAAGTAATACGGAATAATTACTAAGGAATAAACGAACAAGTCCCTAATAATGCATAATAATACGAGCATCCTTGCTTCCCTAGTGGTGCGCAAAACCACCCCCCCAAGTTAGTACAGCTGATTTAGGGTGGCCTCCCTGGACTACACTGAAGGAAACTTACGGTCATGTCTGGTCATCGCACACGTTTTATATTTCATGCCGTGAGTTAAGAGATGCAGCCGATAATATCGCCGGGCGATTCCCTTGCAAATTTAACTCGGATGTATGTTAGTGGGATGTGGCCCTGCTGCAGTGCGGCTTTCCCCGGTGAATTATGGTCGTATGATCCTCTCACATGACTCTTTTAGCCGGCGCGTTTTCTTGTTTGTTCCATATCGAATTCGCAGTTTTGCGCAGGGGCGGTGGACATTTTTCATCACATTTTACGTTCGGACGTTGCTGTTTTAAAGCCCCGATTATGATTCCGTGCATTGCGCGCATATACATCGGGGATGTTCCGATTCCATGAAGTTATGCCCTCGAGGAGCACATGAGCTTTGTAGGATGGATTGAGTTCGAGTGTATTCCAGTTCGCTTAACAGTGCTCCAGTTGGGTCGATTTTGCTCCAATAATCAGTAAATACCGGATTCGATTTTTCTCTAGTGAATAAATTCGAATTTGCAGCAGTAAGATTGTGAATTGCAGCAACAATAATTTCTTGTTAGCCCTTTAATTACTGAAAAATGTGTCGACCGCTGTAGTTAAAGGGTTAATAGGTTCGAGTTTGCACCAGTAAGAAAGATTGCAAATTGTACCAACAATTCTGCAGTTCTGTTTGAATTTCCAATGAGAATTCTGCGCTATCTTAGGAAATTGCAGGAGACGTAAAATTTTATGCTCGATTATAGACTTTATAGGTCGTTGAAAAATCGGAGATGGCATATTCATGCATCCTTAATGTTGTGGAGCAGTTTAAAATCATCTCTCGATTGAGAACTTGAGAGTGCCTTGTGGGCTTCGGCGGTTGTTTTATGGAGGAATTGCGAGGGATTATTGGGGGATTATGTTCGGAGGAATATACTGGGGTGAATATTCCTCGCGTCTATCTCGATTTTCTTGAAATATGCAAACAGCATTATTGGGGAAATTGGAAAATGCATGGGTGGGGTATTTTTTATAGTGTATTCCCGCCGCCTCCGCGTTGAATTGGCTCGCAGCAGACATAAGGAAATGTGGGGGGCTTCCAGAAATAGATTTTAGAGTGTTCAATTTAGGTCTGAACGGGACTAAGGTAGCCATTTTATTATTGTGTGCAACAGGCGACTTGACTGGATGAGGAGGGAAGAACTGCTCTATTGGGCCTTTCCGAACGTCTGGTTTCATTAAAGGGACTTTTCGATAAACCCCTTTGTATGTAGGCATTAGGTTCATTTCGAGCGGAGGAAAATCCATTCTCAGACTGGCTCTTACTCGTAATTTTTAAAATTAAAGATTCCCATTTGGGTTTATTTAGGACGCAGTAATACAATATTAAGTAATAATATTTTTAAAATTTTTCCTTCACTTTGTAGAGTATAATAATATAAATAGGTAATAATAATAAAAATAAAACTTAGTTTTGAAAAGTATAATAATTAAGGGGCATTTGGTTTAGTAGGTTCACGTGCGAATGATTTGCAACGTTCGGCATTGCCTCACCTAGAACAGGAATTACTGATCCAGCAAATCTAACGAGACTGGTAGAAACCTGGAGTTCTCGAATTGTACCAACAATGTCAGCGGATATTAATTGCAACTGCAAGCCGTAATACTATTATCCAATGGATTGAAGCGTCCGCTTTGGTTTAGGAGTGGTCGGAATATCAAAGGCTTAGCGCAAGACAAATATCTTCTCTGGAGAGGTCTGTGTCCTTGCACTGAGTAACTCGACGGAATTAATAATGAGAAATGTGCACAATCCGTAGAGCATTGTATAATAGCGTCGAGGCGTCCCATTTAAATAAGGTGTTCTACTTTGTACGGCAGCCTTTATGCAGCTGATATTAAATTTCCTCCAATGAAAGCGTCACATAACAAGTAGGAATTGTATTGATTATAATGAATATTACGTCAAGAAATAATAAAATCAAATGGAATTTTTGGATGTGTGATTATTGAAATCACTTTTCGACTTGGGTATCCATCACTGATATATTTACCATGTGATGGAACAGTTATATCAAAATATGTTTAAAAGGCAATTAGGTCAAGACCGACCATCCAATCTTAAAACCAATTATTTCCGAACGCCAGTTTGGCAGAATAAACAGGCGAAACGAGTGGAGTGGCTCTGGCGACCGTCCGTTCTTCAACTCGCGGCAGAACTAGTAAACAAGCCCGAGTCCCGTGGGAATTGCGGAAGTCCGAGCAGGAAATGTGGAAGACGCGTATGTAAATCCCAGTAGGACGTCGGAGTCGCGAATCCACACGTTCATCACGGACACAAATCAAATTATCGCGGCCACAACGAGGCGGTATCACTTTAATTTCTTGTGGGAATTGGGTTAATTGGAAAAGTTCTCTCGATTTTAATTTCCTCCGCGCTCTATGTGTGTGAACGCGCCTTTATTATCTGGAATAAGTTAAATAAGACAGGGCCTGGAATTCCGTTTCGAATATTATCACCGCCACACTTCTTGCGGGGCGGGTGGGAGGAGGTAATTTAAATTGAAGAGAGAGCCCCCTTGCTCCAGTGAAATTACCATGGAGGGACGAAAATATTCGTTATGGTAATCTCCGGCGAAGCGGTTTCTTGGGGAGTTTGGAATTAATTCCCCGGCGCATCCACCATCTGTCACTTTGGAGCTACTCCACGCAGTTCGTTATTCCGGTCATAAATTAGATCGTTAAGAATTCGATGTAATTATGAAATATTTCAATTTTTCCCGCAAATTTCCCAACGTGCTCTTGGCAATGCCTACGATTCCGTGGTAATGGGATACACAACGCGCCGCCTTTCAGACGAAGCAAATGGCGTTCGCCTTCAATTGCCCGAGAAAGCTCCACTGAAATATATTTCCAGATTGCTCACAATGCCAGGCGAGAGTGTTGGAATTTATAAGCCATCAGATCACATTTTCACTCGCGACATATCGATCCGGCGGAAAAGCTTTTGCCCTTGCCTAATGGGAAGGCGCGGGATTTCTTCTTTATTTCCCCCCGAGAGGGAAGAACGGGCACGTACCTATGAATATCATTCTTCTCCACTCGGTCGCGGGAACCAAACAGGCCGGGGAATCCTCCGAGGTGCAATTATTTCTCAACTCCCCCAACAGTTTTACAATGCGTGCTACGGTTAAAATAATTGCTTTCTTTCTTCCGTGGGAGGTATCGTTCTCATTAAGCGGTTTCCCCGAGGATCATATTCAGGACTTTTGGAGTAGATTGCGGGACGGATATTCAGGGCGTGAACGGTCACTTTCGCCTGCCTACAACACGAACTCACCAGTTCGTTGTCTACATTGTTAAAAGACTAGTTTTTGTATATCGGGCCTGCAAATTATAGTTTGTGCTTTCGAAGATAAAAATTAGTCGACAAACTATTTTTTGGAGACAATTTCATCCTTAGTCACGTCTAACCGTAGGTGCGCGCAGGTGTAACGGTTTTTGTCACGTGTTTACCAAATTACACCAGACGAGGATTGTGTACGCCGCGTTGATAATTACAAAGCAAATTACTTAATTCAACACCCCAGTCTATTTAGCGTATCAGCACGTATGTTTCCCCTAATGCAATTTCACCTCAAGTATGCGTGCGATAATTTGTTACTGTATGCGGGCTCGGTGCGATGCAAATTCCTCACGCTGCTTATTTCCCGGTATATCTCTCGAGACGCTGGAAATTATCAACGTCTCATTGTAATCAGCTCTCCAAATTCTGCCATATTTTATAAGATTTGGAATGCGTAGGTACCACTTTTCAAAAGTGTATCATTGCAAGATTACATGCGTCTAACATAACTGAAATATCTTATCAAATTTAAGTCATGAGCGAAGCGTTGCCGGTATGTCGCGGTCGAGCCCTGAATTTCCCAGGTACTTAGACTCTCCTGTGAAACACCACTTCGCACGAGGTGGAGGGCTATATAGAACACCGGAGTCTTGGCTAACTGCCCGAAGCCACGAATTTAAAGGATCTTGAGAACTTCAGTTCCGTTAGAAAATTGCTTGTTATATAAATTATGCAAAGCTGCTTTCAAATATAACGAGGAAGTTTCCCTCCAAAACGTGAATAACAACACTGTTCCCTACCCTGGGGAAGGGGATGCTAACTCGATTTAACCCGAAAAATGCAGTTTATGAGCGAATTGTGTTTGCAATAATTTCATTACAACTTTTTTTTTATTGATGGTGGTCCGAAATATCCGAACAAATTTTATTAAACCACCGCAGACTGGAGTCGTAACAGGTTGTACGTGTAATGGAATCCAGACAGATTTCATTACATGAAGTGTATTTAGGAGCACTTGAACACACGTCGTTAGAGCATTGTGGGTGGAGGGTGCGCCTTATGTATTGCGTTCTAAACATCCGATTAAACGTAACCGGCATAATCGAATTCTAATTTCAACGTTGTATTCAAATTATACTCGATTGACGTAGCAAAATGGAATGCGCACTGAATACCCTACTGTGTTTAAATCAAATTGTGAGCAACACAATAGCCACGTTCACAGTGCAGTGAGTGCGAGTTAACATTTCAATACTCGAGTACATCAAGAATGAAGATTTCAGCTTCTAAATTTAAAAAGAATAACTCTTTGAGATTGTTGAGGAGGAAAAGCTATTAGTAAGGGAGTTTTATATACCTATGTGAAACTCAATGGTATCAGTACATCAAAACATTCAAACACGGCTACTAAAATATTGTTAATTTTACATATCAAAATTACAACATCAGCTTTCAGCTCACTCAATTGTGTGAAGAACCACACGACCCGACCCTCCATTCTCCAGTGACGGTACACATATCGGGAGATACCTCAGAGTGCAATAGCCGAACAGTGAATTGCGGACGTGAGGTCGGCCTCTCCCCAAGCGCGAAAAAAAGCCTCCCCAGGAAATAAAACACAAGCTGGCACTCAGTTCGATTAGTGCTGTACTTGTTAATGTCCCGCAACATTAGAGTCCGGGAATCGGGATTCGCAGCACGCGTCCACTTACACGCTGTTTTACCATTCCTTCTGTGAATAAATCCACCAGAGAATGCAGCAAGTAGAGCGTCTCTAGGCGTTAATCTCGCGACCCCGGGTAACGAATAGCTCAAGGATCCGCTGAATATAAACTACGCTGCGGGGGTTGTGGTCCTTGAAACACTGCTGATGCACGCCCGGCCCTTCAGTATCCCCGTGGTCCGCGCGGAAGGACATTGAAACATTAATTTCGCGACCCCTTCCGCAGGTTAACTTCCACGTTATTGTTCAATTTTCCCTGAATAATGCAGGGAATGATTTGCAGGACAATACGCGTGATTTGCCAAATATTTCGTTAAATCATAAAAATTATTTTTGCATTCTTATTGCTCTATCCGGCTATGTGAAAATTTATCTAATATAACAAGTTGGAAATTCCTTCAGACAATAGAAATAAAGCACAATGCACATGATGGCACTGTCTGATGGTTCTAATCGAGGATCGAAGTACATACTTAGTAACAAAGATGAATTAGAAAAACACAGATTTTCCCAACAACCCAACCATAGGACTGGGCAAACATTAAAAAAATATACATGAAACAGAAAATGTTTAGATGAAAATCCCGAAAGAATCATCACCCACCTACAACACATTCACGTCAACTCTTCACTACACCAAAGAAAAAATTCCATTAAACGAAAATAAAGAGCAAGCCCCCAGACACCTCCTCCCATATACCTCCTTTTAATTTTCCTCCTCCGGCCGTAAGTTTTTTAATCTCGCCGAAATCCACCCCACTGTTGGATACGTCACGGGCTCCTTTTATATATTCATTCGTTCATTATTATCAGAGGGAGAGGAGGGAATGGTCTCGCATTCGGTCCTGGCGCGATGATAATACGGTTCAAAGTGGGTTCCGAACTGCTCCATCCTCCCTCGCGCCGCGCCACCTCACCCCGCGGAGGCGGAAGTTGCGCATCCAGAAAATCGGGGGTGTGAGGGGGTGGAGCGAACTTTTGTTCATATCAAAGTAGTTGCGGGGTCTGATTTTTATTTCGGAATATCCGTAATTGGGACTTTAAAGTTTCGAGATTAGTGTTGTTCTTGCAAAGTGGAAAAATGTTATTTGCTTAGCAGGCAACAGAATGAAAAAAGTTTCCGTGCTTTATTGACAAACTTCAAGTTTACCTCTTTTCCCGTTCTATATGCCAAACACCGGGGCGACGCCGCTCCCTTAGGTCCAGGTTAAGCCCCAAGAATCGACTAAACCCGGATTATGAACTAATAAATTCTCCCCCTAACCGAACTGTCGAAATTTCTTTGATACTTGGTCATAATTATTTAAATTAATTATACATATAAAACTGAGAGATCATAATTATTTTATAATTTTTTATTATTTTATTATTCAATTGTGAAAAGTGTGCTGTCAATGAACAACTCGCCTAAACGGCGCAATTTCGTTAAGAATATAGTCAATACGCTACAAGCTCTATGAAATTGCGCAAAGAAAAGTTAGAATTGACTTTGAAAAGGCGACGCTTTTGCGGCCTCCATCGCCAGCGGAATACAAAGGGAATACATTACCACCACTTTTATTGGTGCGTGTTTGGAGTCTCTCGTGGAGAAGTAATCATTTCCGTCGTGGGGCCGGAATCAAACCCTTGTTGAACCCCGGCGCCCACCTGTGAGGCCCCCGCGCCATGAAATATCCCTCTCGTTCCCATGGGACAAACGACGTGCTCCTGCTTTGTTCCTTTCCCGAAATGAACCCGAACACAAAGAAGGGCAGAGTTTTATCAACTCTGCGGGTCGGAATGGACTCCGCAGCCCGGGGACAGGGCCCGTCCAGTTCGGGCGTTAATCTACCGAAAACAGATTCATTCGAGAGGGGCGTGCTTATTTACTTAGGCTCCCTCACAATTAACATAACGGTAAGCTCGGGAGGTCGTCTGAGGGTGGATTCGCACGCTGGAAACTTTCGGCGCAATTTTCTTAACTTAATTACCAGACATTTTGATAACTTCATTAGTAATTTAATTGCCTGGTATACTGCACATATTTTCGGGAGGGCGGTTGCGGCGCTCATTATGCCGTGTCGCCTGAGTAATCAGAAATTATAACGACGGCAATTCGAGCGCCACTGAAAGTCAAATTAGAAAATTAAAGCCACTGAAAGTGGAATGATGGGTTTCTTCTGAAGTGCCCGGAGTAATAGTATAGCGGAGTCGGTGGGAAATTAGCTTCGCCTTGTGTAGGTAAATTATTGCTTCCACTCACATTCAAATTGATCATACTTTTAAAGCATTTTTACGAGTCCGTAATGTCGTCCCTTTTCGAACGAGTCCGGTTTTCAATAAAAATTGAGCTCCCACTCGCCCTTCCAAAATAGCTCGTATCAAAGCAAATTTCAGCGGGAAACATATCCTTCCGCACAAAGGGGACGCGGACAATTGACTTAATCAACAATCCTTGCCCACCAAAATGGAACCTGGAGCCGTTGCGTGCCTGTGTGCGATAAAAGCGCGTATCCGGAATATGTTAGTCCCCTTCTAACCTATCTTTGGAAATTCGCCCGACCTTTTACGAGCTTTCATGTTACGTCCCTTTCACATGGATTACGAACAAAGTCCCCTGCAACGCCCACATTTCCAATGCTCATCTCAAGATAGTGATATAAACCCCGGAGCTTTGAAGTCGAGGTGCAATTAGAAACTCGACGGTACCTACACGTGAATGTAACACCAGCGGAAATGAAGCCGCAAATAACAATTCCCGCGAATAAACACGCGTGCAGAACATTAATGCCGTTTGTCTTCTGGACGACAATTGCTAAGTAAATCCAGGGATTCGTCGCTCATGTTACACAACGTCCTAAACTTCAAATCTTTTCCAACTCTTTGTCCCCTTGCATGCTTCAGCTTCATTTAATTAGCTGCACTTTCCATACAAATACGAAGGAAAACTCCCGCACAGAAAGCCATAAATCAACCACATACCCCACATGCCCTTAATGCACCTACAGGGAGAACAAAACAAATTGAAATACGCCTGAAAGATTTATCGAGCGTACGACAGCTAGCTGTAATAGTTTGACAATTTTTATTCTTCGCGGGATTAGGGGAAGTTCAACTTTATGATGTACGAGCTTCACGGGTTCCACTCCACTATTAGAATTCTATTTTTCATAATATTACTCTTTTGTGAAGAATAGTCTACGGCGCTCCGAACTATCTATGCCCATATGTGGATTCCCAGTGGCAACACATACATTGCAGATTTAATACAGATTTTGCAATCAACAACAAAGTCGGTCTACAAAACGCGATGCTTGCAAACGTCACCCCAACAAACCGAGTGACAACTATATTTCCTGCGATCTATCTTTTCCGCCAATAAGCTGGACATCAAACTCCTCCGGAGATATTATATAAAACCCCCGCAGGCCATTACCTCCAAGAATCAATTTTTCCAAAGGTCGTATATCTCCCACAATTTCCTATCGCTTCCCCCTCAGATTGCGCACTGTTGCTAGTGAGCTCTTTTAATAGGAAATGTAGGGAATACAAAGCGACCCCGGTAACACAGAACGTCCACGGAAACACAATACGTCAATGGAAACCCGAAACGTCCACGGAAATACGAAACGTCCACGAGAAGACCACAAAAACGTAACACCAACGGACGAGGCGTCCTATTTCAAAATTCAAACGAACCCAATTCGAAACGGATTCATCCGCGACGCGCGTTCAATTCCATTTTTTTCAAACGGACAACTTTTTAATTACGCTCACTCGCAACCCTTATTGTCTATTAATTATTTCGCCCCAAGTTCAGCTCTCTATTACGTCCATTTCCACTACCATTTGTAATTGGAGTCGAGATTAAATATGAAATAATTATTAGCAGTAATTGCTTTCGGAGCTGCTCATTCCCGTCCACCGTTATTGCGATATTTCAAGAGCGTTTCATAATCCCGCGCTCGCTCCCCTAAAACGACTCCGCGAACCGATGATCTTTCTAAATATTTGCGCGGAAAATACATCAAAAGGTAATTCCTGAAGCGGACTCCTTGCGGACTTGGGGTCAGGAGGGAATAATGCAACTCCTAATCCAATTTAAAAGTTATCAATCACAAGTGGAGACAACCATGTTGATGTGGAGGCAAGGGTCCGCGTTACATTCATAATAAATGTAAGACTGGTGTAACCTTTCAGAAACTTTCTCGGGGGCCGATCTATTCGGAAGGCGAACTTCACGAACCAATGATTTGTGCCCAAATTATCCTAAACCCCCTTTATCCTAAAACCTCCTTTCGCAACCTTGCGCGGGATAATCCTATGTAAACCTAACGTAGAGTTTGAGTTTCACCCAGTGTTAAAAATTTACCAACATTTTCTCCAAAATTATCGTCCTGTTCACACATAATTATAATTGAAAGAGAACAAGCTACACAATTGTAATGTTTAAATCGGACAAAGAAATTCAGTTTAATATTTACTGCACTTTGGTATTGATCGTGCCAGGAATATAATTTTTCACTAAATTAAATAAAAGTGAAAATCGAGAACTTCCACGAAAGTAAATGGCACAAGAAATGGATAAGTACGTAAACTTTTGAGGTTTCCTAACAACCTCCCCAAAAACAAGTCGGTTAATTTTCATTAGCCGGAATTCGCGCGCGGATGCGCTTTGGATGCAGATCGCTGGGATTCGCGGATGCCTACTTCACTTCGACTCAATGGCCCTTGAAGTTTCACTAAAAAAGCAATACGAACCCCGGCAGCGTTAATTCAACAGAATTATCATATATATTACAGACATACCTATTGCGTACTTCACGGGGACTATTCTGAAATTCAAATGCAAAAAGAAAAGCGCCTCTTCTTTCCATGCAAATCCTCGCCCAGTCTCACGCACTGCCCGGGCGAGATTCATATCTTATTTACTTAAAACGACAATAACTAATTTAGCTAAGCCCAACAAATAAGCGGGACGCCTCGGAACCTCCGATCCCACCGTTTGAATACTAACAAGCGCCTTCACACTCGACTCTGCGGCCATACATCTTCGCAATGCCACTCGAGGAGGGAAGTTTTTTCTCGGCGCGTGCGATAAATCACCCCCCACATATTCGGGCCGCATTTTCGCTGACCTTAGGCGATATATTCGATTTTCATATCGCGTAATCCATTATGCTTGCCAAAAATATTATGTTATCAATTTTTTCCCTTCCACTCACCAGCAACACCGCAATCGCGTCGATCGGATTCCTCTCGCTGCTTTTCATATTTCAGCTCTGAAAAAAAAAAGAAAAATTAACCGACATGGAATTATTTTTAACCACCGAATAGGAGATGAAATTTTCCTCGACGCAATGCGTCTTGCAACTTCGTAGTTGAATCCAATCGAAGTAGGGAATTAATTTCCCTGCGCCTCCACCATATATTTTATAAAACTACTTCGCTTAAAATTAAAATGATTTCACAAGTCGAAATAGTTTATTAATCGATTTTAGATTACTTTGGAATATTATACGACATGTGGGCATCAGAATAAAGTATAATCAAAACTCTTAGGGTGCTGAAATATTGCTTAATGTTCCGTAATGCAAATCTCCAGCCTTAATTGCGCTTTTCCCTACATCATCGAACACACTACGTCACGATCTATTAAACCGATAAGCTTTATTAACGCGCCGCGAACGAAATAAGATTCATCAGATTTGGCCAATCGCAGAGCCTTCGGTCTCCGGAACGGGGCTCGTTTGGTTTAATGAATTTAGTCCGCACACATACAATATTCAATTAGCGGTCCATCCCGGACGATTTATTGCTTGCGAGTCAATTAACGTTGTGCTAAGTAACGGGGACGTTGGGGCATCTGCGATGCTCCTCTCGTACGGCGGGAGGAAGCAATAATTTCCTACTTTTGTCCTGATAACGTTAAATAATTCAAGGGGTGAGCCCTGCAGCGCGGCACAAAGGCACGGGACTAACGGGAACTGACCATTGTGCCTCGACGGCAACTCATCAAACATTTACAAAGTAAGTGATGAAGTATTCAGCAGCGACTAAGCTGAGGTAATTGGAGTCGGACGAAAAGAAGTAATGATAAAAAGTGGACCGATTAATTTATTCATTCTGCCCGACTGGGAACAGGGAGGATGTGAGGGCAAATTGCCTCATTTCAGGGAGATGCACTGTCCTTTTTGGGGAATTAATTCCCCGTGCTTTCGTGGAAAAATTGCGAGTGGAGAAGCATGTAACGATCCGGACCAGAAAAATACCAGCGATATTTGTTATTTTATACAAGAATATTCTTCCAGTAATTTTTTAACGCCTGCCGTTAAAATGGGACTAACTGCGCGATCTAGGGTGGGAAGGTGTAATCGTGCACGACTGGTCTATGTAAATTCGCTGAGTAAATTAGTTCATGGGGATACATTAGCTGTGTGTAATATTTAGAGATATTATTAACGAGTTCCATGCCTTATCGTCGCTGACCGGGAAGCTGACCCAACAATATTAAACTATTGTCTACATTGCGCTTACATCCGGCTTGGGCGCTCATATTGCACTGCCTATTTACTCACAGGGTCCATTGATGATTTAACGCATATCCAATCGGATTGGAACCGCATTTGGTCTAAATTTGTTTGTGATTGAATAATAGGAGAACTCGTGAACTACTGCATAATTCATTGTAATTGGTGATGGGGAGCGAGAAAATTCATTCGGGTAAACAGATAATGCTGAATTCCATTGAATCTACCGCTCTAATCCCAATTTGATAGTAGGTACGTCACATTTTGTACTGAACTAATTAATGCGGTAATGTATACCACATTTAAATGCCACACGATGTTAAAACCTCGCGTTTCCTTCGTATCCTCATCATGTATGATCATATACTCTTCGGTATTCTCATCTTCCGTCATCGTGTTATTAGTCTTCAAATTGGAGTTTATAAAAGAATATATTATATTCGTTATTTTAAATCAACCCCCGTATTGGAAGCGAGCGCAGGCTTGCGTATCAGATAAGGACACTTGTTTCAATTCCATCACCAAAACTGGGGAGAGCATAGCTGTTCGGCGTCGATAAGCTCCGGAACCAAAAGCGATGGATTACTTCAGCTCGCCAAAGTGTCTGCGCAACAACTAATTGCAATGCAAAAATGCGATAGCACGCGCAAACAGACCGGAAGTGTCTGAGCAAAGCCATCAATAATCTTCTTAGCTCCGGCAAGTCTGGTAATTGACTGGTGCGTCCGTCCAGCACAAGACGGTCCCGGCAAATTAAAGGTCCATCCAATTAAAATTGTGCAATTAGTGAGTTATCGCGGGAAGCGGCGCGAAATAAAGCTGTCGTCCGGAGCATGCGGTGAGGCGAAATGGGGAAAAAGGTAATAAAAGCAAGTACACAGTTCACGTTTGCAATAAGGGCGTTATGTGCGTGTCACCGGCAACAACTGTGACAGACGGTAACACGGGTGTAACTGTCACTCCTCAGGTCCTGGAAACGTTCACAGGATGCCGCATGCCAGGCGGGTCGCAGGAAGAGGACTTCCCCTAGTTCGTGGTGCGCCGTATATTCCATAATATCGACTCTCTTTTTATGGCTTATCGATAGCACTTCGGGCGTACCTAGGTGTATTCGACGCGCGAGGCAGAGGTTGCAATGGAATATGCATGTCGATACAAGTGGATGCTGTTGAATAGAATGGAACGAGGAAAAGTTCTATTTGACATAGTTTGGTTTTCCATTGTCAAGTTGGAAATATACCTATAGCACTGTCGGACAAAAATTCCCATTCATCAATAATACAGGGTTATTCAGAAATAAGTACATTATTTTAAGGGGTGAAAGTTGACACAAATGTGGGGTTTGAGGAGGACGCGGAACGAAGGGAATGAAGTTCAAGGGAGAATTTAAAATCCAATTTACTGTACCTAAAAGTAGCTTTTTCACAGTTTCTTCTGAGGTTTCGCTTACAAGGACAACATAATTTATGCCTACTGTCCCAAAATATATATATATTTTGTGGGACAGTAGGCATACTATAGTATGTATGCGTTGCTATACAAAAGTAGTGTCGTTTAACCATAATTTGAGAGAGATGGACTAATATACTTGTTTAGTATTTTAATTTGAAAAAGCCCGTGATGAAATATATCTGTAAGATAGTTGAATAAACTGCGTCTGCTCGCGGAAATTCATTCATCGCACAACGAGGTGACGCGAAATGCGGAAGGAGCGGATAGGTGACACTCCCGGTTCCGCATTTCCATATTAAAAGCTTTATTTCGTATCCACCATAAAACGACGAATTATTTTGCGGCCGTGCTTCTCAAAATTATGCCGGCCAACTTGGAACTTTCCGGTCCGTCCGCGCCATCCGAAACTAATGCGATTACAAAAATATGCAAATTTATTTTCCGATAGGGCTGCCGGGCGGAGTCCGTGCACTGTTCTGGCTGAACGGTCTTGGGTCGACTTCTCGACGCAATCTACTGACGGAATCGGAATTTGTGACCGGCAATACAAATGAACGGGTTCGTCCCCGACCGTTCGCCAGCGGATGAACGATCGAGATACGGGGGTGCCTTTGTTTTCGTTAGCGGGAAGAGCTAACTCGAGATGATTGATAATAGAGAGGAGTGAGTTTGAATTTAATTTCCAGGCGCCATCCGCGAGTCTTCGCTTGAAATGCATCCGCATTCACTATTCATACTTAATCCTCACCGGCATCTCCCGCGAGGTGGAATGATTTCAGGGAGGTGGAGTGAGGGAGCACTCTGGGAAAAGTTCGTTTTGGGAAGTGAGGAGGTACTCTGGGAGTTCGCTTTAAGGAGTGAGGAGATACTCTGGGAAAAGTCGCTTTGGGGAGTGAGGAGATACCCTGGGAAAAGTTCGCTTTGGGGTGTGAGAAAAGTTCGTCCGACATTTCACTAACAGCGGCCAATAATAGATGCAAAGCATAAATCCTGTATGCATAAGCTCTGGTAATTTGCTTGAAGCACCGTCACATTATAGTACTTGAAGCTGCATGTAGTTCTTAAAGTGTGAATTTCACAGATCGCAGACTCGATTTTTGTTTAGTAATTTCCACGTTACTTCAAGAGCTCCACAATAATTCGGGTCAATTTTCCGCATAATTTCAGAAAACCCACTTTATAAGTTTCATTCTCTTGGTTAGGATGGAATCCTAAGGGTGGGGTTTATTTCATCAGGGGCGCAGAGAAATCTTTGCATTTGTGATAAGCCTTCAAACGTTAGGGGAGTGAATTGCGGCGGAGGGAGCCCGCTCTGGTACACATTTCCCGTTTGCGAATGAATAATGGGCCAGTAGTGTTCGGCTAATAGAGTCATCAGACCATGAGGGCGAATTAACAATCGGGCGCCGCAATTTAACTAATTTCGCCGAAGGCACGAACCTGGCGGAATTGAATGGTGATACCAGCTATTACGCACTCCTACAGGCTATTACTTACCTAAGTTCGGAATTCTACGGGCTACTTGCACTTGCGCGAGCGTGCAATCTGTTTAATTGGGTCTTGAGTGTGGTGTGTGTGGATCATAACGGACAAGCTAATTTAAAATTGTCTATATGGAGTAACTTATTTCATATTAAACAGCATACAAAAGAAATTACGGATCATTAATTTGATCAATCTCGAATTAGAACAGACAATTTATTCCCCGATGAATAAATGTCGATCAATATTCTCGAATTTCAAAGCAACCCTTTCACGCAAATAATTTTCGACGATCGAAAACTCAAGTTGAGTGTCAAATCAAATGCCATTCGCCCCGCACCATCAAGCGATAATTTCGAATGGAGCAATTCAATCCCTTAATGAATTCAGCGCCACCTGCAGCTCAACGATATCCCCTTTCAGCGTCTCCTTCAAGGGAAGCGATCTGAAGGGGCAGTATTTCAGTCCATTAAATTCAGCGATTTTCTTTCTCTAATTTCATCAGCTATCTCCCCGTCTCTCTCGGGCGAAGCGCCGCGACGGCGAAGCGTCGTGGAGCCAAGTCTGCGGACCGGCCTTTATGCAGATACATAAGGGCGATTTCAGTGATCTTTCTCTGGTCACATTTGAATTCATGGCGCGACCTCCGGTCTCAACATTAACTGACTATGAATTATGTGCTCGGCTCCCGGTGGCGAGTATCATCGGTAATCAAGTTGATGCAGAGCACTTCATAACTCAATCGCACCAATTAGAGCCGCTTAATCTGACATCTCTCGCGGGGGAATCATTTACATAATTGCGAAAGCTGCCGCAGCACTGTACATCGCCACAAACATTTAATACTGTTAAGCCACCCGCCGGCCGCCCTACTGTCGAATCAGTAGTCCAGAAAGAATAGGATTCAGTTCTCTTGGGGAATGTCGCCGTCATTCGATAATACGCATGATTTCCCTGCAAATCCACCACCAACCCGTTCTTCCCTCAATTGGTTTACCCAACTACCCCTTCGTTGAATTTATTTATGGTGCTACGTACTATATAGTTCGGTTCGTTAATTTTATTACATGTTGAATATTTCTACAATGTGATGTTAGATAGTAGCAATAAAATTCCTTTACTCAATGATGACAATTTCTATATTGCAGCTTTGTTTTCTATCTCGAAGTTTAATATCTAACAGTTGCGGTTCGTCAATGTTCAGCCACGAAAAAAATCCCCCCAAAAGTGTATATTAAAACTCCCCGACCAGAAAGCAATTTCCCCGAAAATCCGACAAACAACCGGAGCTGAAACGTTAAAAAACCAGACCCTCCCTTTTCCGGCAGCTGTCCCGAAGCGAGCAATTGAAACGCGTGTCGGAGCCGCCGAAGCGGGCAAATACAAGGCGGTCGTCCGCCAAATAAATACATTAGTTGGCACAAAGAAGCTATCAATTCCCTCCTATATTGATGAAACCATCGATCACCGCGCGAACAGACGTCACCGCTCGAACCGCCGAGTCGAAATGTTAGATCCCGAAGCGCCGCGATCAATCAAACAGCGTTTGTCTTCCCGTCCGCGGAAAGTTCGAACCCGCCACACTCTTCAACAAACCTCCCCGAAGATGTTGCGTTTCACAGGTTATTAAAACCCGTCCAACTTCATAACCGTTGCATGCGGCGCCGATATCAAAAATTAATTTCAAACCCTAAAAAAACTCGCTCTAACCCTCTCGAAAAGTTTCCAGCACTCAGAAACTTTCATTCGCCAGCTATCTAAACTCCATAGCATTCCAGCTTTCAACTAATCCTCCGGCAACACGGAAGCCCTCATCACAAATTGCTCCAAACGTTTCCCACTACAGGCTACGCGAAAAATCATCCCGCAGAACGAAATTACATCCGTTTTGCCCCTTTTCGTCGAGAAGTCTTCAGTTTTCTTTCCCGTGTATGGAATCACGCAGCGGAATGAATCAATAGAAGCTTCCATGAGAACTTCCGGCAACCGAAAACGCAGACCCCACGAACTCTCGAGCCGCAATATTGCCCCTAAACTTAAAATATAAGGGGGCATTCTCACGGAATTCTGGATGAGCACGCGACAGAAAGCGGCGAGCAACAATAACACGTGTTTGTGCGGTCAGAGGCGTAATCAAAGTTCATCCTTCCCGCAGCAAAACTGGTCGAGTCGCAGGAAATGGGAATGAAGACGAATCCGCAAGTCGCGCTTCAAAGTTTCCACGGCGCTCAGTTATATTCCCCCAAAACTTTTTCATCACTTATCTGACGTTGAGTTATAGTTCATTGCATCTCCGCCCTAGAAACTCAAGTCCCATCAGTTAATTTCCACCTTACGACCAATAGTTTAATCTATGCTTGAAACTGCCCACTGGAGTTTTTATTTTTGGGAGTTTCAATGAAACCCTCACACCTACTCTACCCATCAATCCTCTTCTTTCACTCCCAAAAAATAAAAACAAACCAACCTCCAGGGGGCAGTGAATTTCCGCCTGGAATTTCGAAATCCCCGGATTGAGGAGCGTGCTTAATTTATTCCCAATTGACAGTGGATGTATCACCTTAGATTGGTTTGCAGTACCGCAGGACGTCCTTTATCTTGAGAACACTGGATTTATTGAAATTAGGTAAGTCGGTTCCCCCATCTAATTAATTCTGGGCAATTCAATTAATTGAACGGATTGCTACAGTCCATTTGTGATATCTCTTTAATTCTTACTACCCTCAAGAGTTCTGATTAGCAATTTTCATACTCTTCGAAATAAACTTTTGACATATCGTATTGTTAGAAACCTTGTAACACAAACGATGTTATAAACGTTTCTGCGACCTCTGCAAGATACCTTACATCATTGATTAACTAGTCCAATCTACTCAAGCAACGCTTATATCACATTCGATGTCAACCTTGTAATGTCTATACTGGTAAGCTACAAGAATTCTCATTAGTTATATTTCTCGTCCAGTCCTCCGATATCACTAGAAATGAACTCCGACTTGCGCTACACTTTATTAACCACTCCTCACGCGGACAGTAGAAGATTAATGCTGGTTCTACGCAGTGTACAGTTTTTATTTATTTAGAATGTTCAAGTTGAAAACTGAAGTCCCTGCTGAAGTCAAAGTGGAAAGTCACATAACCGTGGTGAAGAGCAGAGAGTGGGTAAGTCAGCAAAAAGGAAGTACGCGTCAAAACGTGACGTTAGTCCTGCGAACGTCACCCCGACATTTTCGCATCTCCACATCACAGAAATGAATTGCAATTTTGTGAGATGTGAATGCGGCAAACGCCGCATTCCCATGCGGTATGTGGTGGCACTCTACGCATTCTCGTCGATCGTGCAATCTTACATCCTGCGACTGAACATGGTCATAGCGTCGCGTTCTATGATAGCGCCGAACGTCACCAGTGGATCTGAAAGTTTGGAGAATCCCAATAAGGTTTTTTGGGGCGAGAACGAGAACCAGTACATAAATATGGCGTATTACGTAGGATATATCGTGGGCCATGTTCCCGGAGGAATACTCGCTGACCGTTTCGGAGCGCGCTACGTTTTGTGCACAGCGATCGGCGTAGCGAACGTTTTCAATTTGCTGATTCCGTTCCTATCGACGACCAACTGGTTTGTGGTGTTCATCGTCCGCGTGATAATAGGATTAGCCCACGGTCCTACTTATCCTTCGGCGTCGAGCCTGGTGTCTTCGTGGATCCCTAAGGGCGAGATCGGCTCGGTCGGTGCGTTCGTGTATTCTGGCTCTACAATCGGCGCCGTAATCGGGAACGTGATGACTGGTGCTCTATTGAAGCTGGACCATTGGAAGTGGAACTTCTACATTTGGTCTATAGTGATTGCTGCGTATCACTTAATGTTCATGGTGCATTGCTACTCTTCCCCGTACACCCATCCCAACATATCCGTGGAAGAAAAGATGTACTTGGAATCGCACTCGGTGGAACTGGTGAGGCACCCGACGCCGTGGAGGGGAATCTTCACCGACCGCGTTTTCTACGCCTTTTTATTGGGCCAAATCGGCCATGACTGGATATACATATCCATACAGACGAATCTGCCCACTTACTTCGACAGAGTAATGAACATGCCCATTGCCATGAACGGCTTGTTGACTTCCCTGCCGTACGTCGCCATGTTCCTGGCGAGTTATTCTTCCGGGAAGATTAGTGATATTCTAATAAAGAGAAAGGTCTGCAGGAGCATCACTATCAGAAGGATAAACAACACGATAGGTTCGGTGCTTCCCAGCGTTTGCCTAGTATGTATCCAATTGTCATCTGATAAGACGTACGTAGTTACGATGTTCGTCGGCTGCCTCCTGTTCAAAGGATTTTTCTATTCAGGACTCAAAGTCAATCTGAACGAAGTAACCTTAAGGTTCGCCGGAATTATGCAGGCTATAACCAACGGGCTCGGAGCGATCACCGGAGTTATTTGCCCTTATATCATCAAGTGCGTCACCGAGGGGGACGAAGGGAACGCTACACTTTGGACTGAGACGTTCTGGATTGCATTCGCGATATGCGTTGGCACGAACATATTCTACGTGTTTGCCACAAGCGGGACAAGACGGAAATGGGATTATGTGGAGGGAGAAGCGATCCGAGAGGAACCTCCGACAAAGAAAAGAAGACAGAGTAGCAAAAGTAGCAAGAGTGATGACGCAGAGGCGAGGAGAGAAGACGATGGAAAAATTTAGTTTAATTGTACCATCAGCAGTCCATTAGTAGAATAAAACTAACATTATTTTAACATTAATGGTCGAAGTTGAATATCTTCCTAAGGTGCCTAGCCAATTTTCTCGCGCATTTTCCATATTTAATTATCAAAAGTTTTTTTTGCATTTAATTCGGTATCATTAGTGGCTAATCCGTTCTCAGACGCTATACGATCCTGCTATCTTCGAAAAGACAAGTTCCGGTCAAGCCAGCAAGTTGACTGGAAGGCTTAAAATGAAGAAACCGAAACAGGCAGACCCTGAGTGTCCAAGGCTGTTCAGAACTATAGTGTGCAACCACAGTTAATAAATAGGACGCGATAGCTCGGAGTTAGAAACCTAAATCAAAAGGACGCCTCTTTGTTAACCAGTGTATGTACATCTGAGAATTCCACAATAAATGAGGATTAAGTGCTATACTGCTCCTACAAGTATCAGAGGAGCAGCAGTGCCAATTCCCATGGATATGACGAATGACACTGATAGTCAAACCCCTTGTCCGTTCTCATTGTACTTTCCTCAGGTAAACGTCAGTGTTGTTGTTCCAGAATGCCGTTCAGCATCCTAAAATGCGATTGCATCAAATTTCGGATTCCCATGCGTTATATGATCGCCGTCCATGGGTTGTTTGCCATCATCGCCTGTTACGTCCTTCGGATGAATATGATCATGTCGTTGAGAATTATGATAGTTGCGAACGCCACCCACAGATTCAGCGAGAGTAGAGGGAACAAAGTTTCTTGGCACGAAAGAGAGAACCAATTCATCCTGTTGGCTTACTACGTAGGATATGGCTTGAGTCATGTGCCCGGCGGTATGTTGGCTGACATTTACGGCGCACGGCACGTTTTGTCCTACTCGATAGGGATATCGAACTTACTGAACATCCTGATACCCGTCATAGCAATCACATGCCCTTGGCCTGTTACGTTCGTCATGCGGTTTCTGTCAGGTTTTTCACACGGACCTCTATATCCGGCAGTGGCGGCTCTTTTGTCTTCGTGGATTCCCCAGGCCGAAATTGGTTTAATCGGATCGCTGGTGTACTCAGGATGTACCATAGGAACAGTTATTGCCAACGTACTCACCGGCATTATGTTACAGTTGGACCATTGGAAGTGGAACTTCTACATTTGGTCTGGTATTGTGCTGGTCTACCACGTTCTTTTTATGCTTCACTGCTTCTCATCGCCGCACACTCACCCGAACATTTCAGACGGCGAAAAGGAGTACCTTACAACATTTGTCAAGAAACCAATGAAACCACCAATTCCTTGGAAAGCTATCATGCGTGACCGCGTTACGTACGCCTGTATAATAGGAAGTATTGGCCATGACTATGTCTTTTATACGATACAAACGAATCTGCCAACTTATTTTGACAAAGTATTGGAAATGCACATCGCCAAAAACGGAATATTGAATTCCTTGCCTTTCGTCGCAATGTTCATAACTGGCATCATTTCTGGAAAGGCGAGTGACATCCTTGTGAAGAAGAAATATTTTAGGAGCATCACCCTGAGGAGGACGTTCGCCACACTAGGAACCATCCTGCCTACCATTTGCCTCGTGTGCATTCAGATTTGGTCCAACGAAGCCTTCGTGGTTACTCTATTCGTGTCCAGCTTTATGTTCAAGGGCTTGTATTTTGCCGGTTTGAAAATCAACATAAACGACATGACTTTGAGGTTTGCAGGGGTTATCCAAGCCCTGAGTAACGGCCTTGGAGCGATCTCCGGAATTATGGCGCCTTACGTTATACAATCTCTGATTCACGGAGACGAAGGCAACGCTAGCCGTTGGACGATGGTGTTTTGGATTGCACTCATTATTGCCAACGTAACGAACGTCTTCTACGTTGTCTTAACAGCTGGGGAAAGGCGGAAATGGGACTACCTCGAGGGAGAAACTATGCCAGATGGGACTGTCGTTCCTCCGAAGGAGAAAAATCACAAGAGAGAAGATGAAGCCCCGAAGGCAGAGTAGGAAATGACGTAGAAATTTTCGGAAATAAACGTCGAGTTTGTAAACCCGGTTCTCTCAAATAAATGCAAGGGAAAGGCGAATGTGGGATTACGAAGAAGGGAAAAGTGCGCTACATAAAATTGTATTCACCCGGAGTGAGTGATCTGAAGAAGGGAGAATGCAGGACAGTTGATATTCATCTTGCAACATTAAAATTCTCCTTCCACTGTTCAAGCGTCATAAATCATATTTAGTACGCGTTTATCAGTGGAAATTAGGTCTTAGTTCGGATGTTATGTGGGACGGTCGCACAGCAAATTCTGGCCGAGGTTAGGGATAACGTAATGAGTCTCTTTCCCTCTTCCGTTCGCGATAGCAATCTGTAATCAGGGGGCTCGCTTGCTGACGTGCAATTTGTTGATAATGGGGGATTAGTAATAGGCTTCTGGTTCGCAGATAAATATGTACTTTATCGGCGTATGTCACCAGGACCCTCGTCCATCCCAAATTTACTACCACCGCACTTTTTGCACGAACCAGAATCATAAACAGGCTGCTGTAGCATCTTTCTTGCTTGAATATATTAGAACAAAGTAGTTTGCACTAATTCATTTAATTATAAAGAAGTAGGGGCCGAAATAAACATTTAAGATCAATAAAAATCCAGTGTTTTACTGAAAGCAACAATTATGTTTTACTGACGTATTATGCTCTTATAAATATTTGTAGATTTCTTTAGAAGTCGTGTTTGGATAATACAACCCTACTGAATAAACCTGCAAGAATTCATCTGTACTCTGCAAGAAAAACTACTAATCCCACCGTATTATGGCGAGTTGGATTTGGCATCGAATCAAGAGAATTGTACATTGCAAGGATGCGGAGGCAGGTTTATCTGAGGTATGGGTAACTCGGGCAATTGACCTAATGCGACTCGGGATTCGTCAAGTCAAACCCAATCATTCCGCAGGGCAGATAAGGGCCCCGTTTCTGCAATGTTTATTTTATTAAAGGGCTCTTCCCGCATCCACGGCCTTTATGGCGGTCGCATACTACGGCGAATTACGACCTTACAGCACGCACTCGGACATCCCATGTCCTCCCGAGTAAAATCAGCACTACGCTCCCTGCATCCTGATGAGCTGATCCCTTGTAAATGGTTCACTTATTAGTTTTATGGCGCACGGGGAGGACGGGGCCGTGCGATTGATTTATGACTTCTGTTTCCGATCGAATCGCTACTGAAAAACTTTTGCTGTGTGCATGAGCGGGAGAGTATGTCAGATATGTCTATTCGTCGATGGGTCTCCTTGAAAATATTCAGGATCGCCATAAGAGCCCATTTGATTGGGAACCACTGGCGTAATCGTCTCCCCAACACCGCCTGTTTACAACACGCCCGTAATGAGTAATCCAGTTTTGTAGTCATCAACTACAAAACTGGAACTGTAGGGGATTGGATTGAATAGAGAAGCCAGACACATTGTAATAAAATATATTGAGTAAAATACAATACGAACAGAAAACCAAGCGAATAAAAAATTAAATAAAATAAAAATGAAACCATCATTTATTCAGTATCACTACACAAACACCGCTTAAAAAATTAGGTCATATCGGGGTAAAATGTGATCGTTTTGCTTTCGAACGTCCGACCATACTTTTTACTGAGCATCGAAACGAAATCATCTTTGAGATTCTGTAGACACCTGGAAAATGCGCATGAGCAAAAATTACATTGATGTTTAGACTTTTACATTCTGTAAGTTGGGGATTCCCGGAACTTGATGATGTCATAGCTAGGGGCGTGGGGCTTATGTAGTATAAATGAGTTCGGTAGCACCACAAACGTATAGTTCTGAGCTTCGAGCTCCATTATATGGGAGACCTTGTTCCAGCCAAACCCCATGAACCTATTATCGTATTCGGTTACGTCTTTGCTGACGACGACGTACGGCTCGTAATCACGTTCCCATTTAACCTGAGTTAATAGCATTGTTATAATATTTCGTAACAAAATTCGTCAGAAATATGAAAGGTGAAAACTCACCACGTAAGGATTCTTCGCAGTTCGCCATTTCTGATAATTTGTAGGGGCGTGACCGGCAGCCCAAATATCATAACGGAATGTAAATACATTTTTGTTGTCGATCATTTGCAAGAGGTCCTTCTTGCTTGTCGGAAACCGACTCCTGTATCTTTGCGTTTCGAAAGCTGGTATCACTAGCGCCATCTTTTCCATTGTTTTCATAGCCAAAATGGCGTTTTTAACATTAGAGTAGACCCCTTGTACCGGCAAGAAGTCAATGTCTGCCAGAAATACGTAAGGAGTGTCGATGTTGCGCAAACCTACATTCCTCAACACATTTATCGGATAGTAATTCTAAAATTTTAGTCAATTTAGAAACGTTAAGTTCTACGAGTCGAGAAACCTACTCCTTCTTTGAACACTGCGTGATAAGCTATGTCGTTTCTTCCTTGCAACACTTCAGAGCTGTCAATGAACCTGTTTGCATCTTGTAATTCCGGATCAGTCACATACAAAGTAATGCTGATTGGGCCTTGAAAATGTTAAATCCTAACTGTATTACCCAACCCCATTTATTCGTTGTTAGCATAACCATTGATAATAATTGTTCAATTGGACTGGCCGCTATATAACCATTAGGTGTTACCACAGAGGTGGTGTTACCATTCAAATATAGAATTACTTCTATATTTGAATGCTTCAACATTTATCTCGCATTCAAGTAGATTTAATCTACTCCAATGCAAGTTAACTCAAATTATGGCTCACCATCCCAGTGTTTGGACAACTCTTCAATCATCTGCAACCTATCGAACGACAATTGTGCTGCAAAAGTCACATCGTTCTTAACAGGAATGTATTCGTATCTCCTGAAAAAGAGGAAAGTCCTCCATTTGTTCGATTCCGCCTTGTGAAATTCAGAGCAAACATTCAAAGAATCATCTTTGCTCTCCTTTTCGATGTTTGAGCAGTTGTACAATCTTTTCGTCACTAAGTTCCCATTGTACTCTAAAAATGACGTGTAGATGCTACGGAAATAGTCACCGTCTTTATTGACGACTTGGTATTTTTTGGGCGAATTCCAATGTACAACCTGCAATTATACATTCACCATGTATATATGCAAGCAGTCTGGGAATTTATTACACTACATTACATAAGGGGTATGGAAGCAAAACCGGCAATCTCCATAGGAAATCCATTGGAGATTGCCGGTTTTGCATCTATACCCATCGCATATTACATAGGAATTGTCCATCAATTGTAACGAAAATTCCGTGAATGCTACAATACCTTCACTTTGTTAGTCTTGTAGCAATTAAAACTCAAAGTTTGATCACTCAATTGAGTGTTCCAAGAGCAAGGCACTTTATAAACAATTTCCGGGTTCTCTTTGATGACCGCATTGATAATATCCTGGTCAGCTAGTTTAGTGGCACCGTAAACGGAAGCAATTCGTTTCGTTGTTTTCTCCCATAATTTGCTCCATTCGATTTCTTTGAGCACTTGCAAGTTGTACATTATTAAGCCAGTGTTGTACCTACGAAAAATTGCAGTCTGGCATTTCAAGTTGGTGATGTTCATATAATTCCATTTCACCAAAATATTACATGAATCTAGTATTCCTGTCTGTCCCATAATGCAAGGAGTTTTTTAGGGGCCACTCGAATAATGCCTTTATATGAGGAGATAGCAAAAAAAATCAGAAGTTGAGCATCTTTTGATCATATGAGATTTTATACAGGGGGTTCGATAAACAATGTACAGGCTGAAGTTTAATTTTTTAATTACAAACTTAGTCTTATGATCTTCGCTAAACACCCTGTATAAAGTCTGGTAAGATCAAAAAGTGCTCCTCCTCGCCTTCTACAACTTTTCCTTGATGATGTTTTCTGTATCTCCTAAAATAAAGACACTATTTAAGTGGCCGTAAATAATAATCGGTATGTTCATGTATTACATTGAGTTTTATACATAAAACTCACTGATGTATTACTATCAACCCATAGTATATAACCAAATTCGTCCACATTGTACCTTTGTGGTCATGAGCAGCCCCATTATTGTACATTTAGTAAAGATAAAATGTAACCGCAAACGTTTAATGCATTACACAACAATAAGGTTCTCTTAAGAAATTCGTTCTTTAAAAATTTAATCGACCTACCCGCGACCAATTGTTGGCCAAGTGAGAGCATTCTTCCTCAGATAATAGTCGCTCTGGTTATCGACCAAACCGATAGCCTTGAAAAAATGCCACGTCATCATAAAATCCCCAATCAACAGCCTCAACTGACCTGTTTTTGGTTGAACCTGTTGAAGAGCTGGAACAGCTCGGCGATGTCACTGGTAAATGTGAGATCCGTATCTAAAACTACTAGTCTATCGGTAACAGTGAGCGGTATGAATTTGGGATATGTTAACTTCAGCAGACCATGCACTCCTGAATAATGACTGTTTGGTATCCATCGGACATCCAAGATGTGATCACTTATGTTGTAGAAACTAACGTTGACTACAAAAGAGGTGGCATATCCGGTAAGTTTTCAATTTTTCTTTATCATTGTACCTTTACATTTGAAGATTTTCAAGTAACTGCATTATGTTGGAAACATAAAAAAATAACCCTTTGCGCTCCAAGGTCATATGTTAAATGCTGCCTTATTGATGACAATGGATTGCAAAGGGTTAATAAATTCAAGGGAATTGTACCTTGAGGTACATCCCACGTGTGGAAAAGCGTCCGGAGCACCTTCTCTGACAACTTGTTAACCATTATATGGAAATGTATAGGATTATGACAATAGAATAGTAGAGATTTTAGCATAGTGTACAGCTGCATGTTGGATTTATATCCGGCACAAACAACGCCTATATGCAAGACACTGCATCTATTAGGAACGATAGGAGTTTCAGAAGTGCTTTCGGTAGCATTGACTAGATCACTTTTCATATTGGAAATTAAATCGAGCCTTGGGATGGCTCTCATCATGCTTTTCTTGTACACTGTAATTAAAGGAACTATTTGGACGATCATTCACGGAAACAATATTACTATTAAAATAAGTATTAAAAACATCAATTCATGCGCGTTTATTTCAACATTTTCAATAAATGGTTAAATAATAATAGTATATTTATTTTATTGAGATAAAGCGAAAATTAGTAGTAAAGAAGAATGGGGGAAAATATGAATGGTAGGAATTATTTCACATATTGCCATACAGAAAAGCATAGCGGTTTTTAAAACAATTTTAAGCTGCAATAGATAACCATTATCGAGTAAATAACAACATAAGACAACATGTGTGAATGAATTCTTTCACTCATGAAATAAAATAATTAAAAGATAAACATCATGGAGTTTGTAGTAAAAAGTAATTTGAGCAGTATTAGAAAACATATTGAAGTAACTCAGTGAGCAGTTGTAATAAAATTAACGAAAATGTATTCCGCACAAAATTTTAAAACATTAGGAAAACAAAGCCATTTTCAGAAAAATCTATTTCAATCATAAATCAACAAGCATAATTATTCAGAGAAAATATTATTATTAGACACAAATATAAGACATAATTGAAAAACGTAATAAAGCATGTAAGTGCATATTTGCATCCTTTATTTTAACACAAAGTAAAGAAAGGGCAAATTATTAGCTATAACCCCTTGTAATAATTCCTGGAATTGATATTATAGCAGAAAATAATTAACAATTCATAATTTCTAACGTCACATAAAGCTCATGAACTCCATCAACCGTGCATAAGAATAATCACGCAAAGCACTGATATAGGCGGCTAGTAAAAAAGTTCATGCATAAGTAAACTCACATTAACATTCAACAAATGTAAGTCAGCCATAAGAGATATTCAGGTTTTAACCCTTTAACGACGGCTGTCGTCGATAAGCGACCGGGATCCATAACGTTAAAATGTTTCAGTAGTTAAAGTGTTAATGGTGCAAGTAAAGGATTTACCTGGTGTAGTTTGGAAAAAGAAGTTGTAGAACACGAAAACCATCAAAAACAGACAAATGCAGCATACTAGCCCATATCGCGCCATACATAGTGGGAATACATTTTGCCTTCGTAACCGAATGGTTGATCTAGAGCGATTCCAGAAAAATCATCACAACTTTGCTAGAAGTAAACAGATGCAGTTTGCCTTGTAAACAGTCGAATATTTGACATCCGTCAACTTTCAATTTAGAACTGTCATTCTGGTGCGCGAACTGTCAACAATTGAGGTCGAGGTTATAATAAACAGTTGCTAACCGATGAACATGGATCTAATGGTTGTCACACCCGTTCGGTTATTTTGGTGCATAGCGCGACCTCTTGCGACGAGTAGCCAAACAAATGAAATGCTTTGGAAGCCTGTTTTTATTTTTCAAAAATTTCATTCATTTATGGATTATAGATTACGCACGGCAAATTATAATTTGCCCTGGGATTACGTGTTTATAATTAAAGCTTAACACTTCAAAATTTCGTTTTCAATAATATTATTCTTTATAGAACGAGCAAATTTATAAATTAGTGTTTAAATCATTATTGCACTGTCAATAGCAGACGCTCTTCACTCTAAGGTACAATTTACCTACCTACCCAACTCTAAGGGACAATAAAACACACTCAACGTACAAAAATTCTATTCGTGTAGAATAATATTGTAATTAGTAATAACCATTAAAAAATGCAGTCACAATCTATTTATCGCTAAACTCTTCATTAAACGACTAAATACGTTATTTACACGATTACACGATAAAATAGCGGATTTCTCTAATCCACTTTAGCATCTTTATCTGGTTTAGCTTTGCCGGAATCAGAGTACGCTTTATAAATAAAAAGACCTAAAGCTACGTGTAGTACGGCCACTGCTGCCACAGCGGACCAAACGTTGCTGGTTACGCTGGTTGTACCGACGATGCCTGCAAATTTGGCAAGGCTTGCAATTGTTCCAAACGCAGGGGAAAATCGCAAATCACGTGATGCGACTTACCTTCGAAAAATAACACTTTCGCACTGAAAAACGTCGCAATCGGTGCCAACAAGATGAACACGCAATAAACTAACACTGTTGTGAAAATGGTGAACTGTGGGGCTTCGGCCATTTTTATTTGTTCGAAACAGTAATGAATTTAAAAAATGTCAAAAATGACAGTTTTGAAATATAACCTAAAACGTTGACAGGAGAGAGGAGCTAATTTGATGAATGTTGACGCCCACTGCGTGAGCTCGGCCGCGGTGATTGTCAAGCGCGGCCGTAAACTAGAGGCCATTAGCAACTCAAACCACCATTTCAATGGAGCGAGGGATGCAATAGCTTGTTTCGTATATTACAGCTTGGTTACTACTCTTTGCAATGGTGGTGTGCTATGTTTGTGGCCACTGTTATGTGGATTTTACCCGAGGAAACGCGGTGCTAGATTAACTCGGAAAAAAGCGATATTTGCCCAATCACACGCGAACCGGTGATGTCTTCTTTTCTTCTTTTTCTAGTTTATCGGGGGTTCTTGTCAATTTAGTTGTGCGTGAATTATTTAAATTCCGGAATCCTCTTCGTGATGCGCGTATCATAATTTCGAGTGTGAAGTCTAAATATAGGGATACAGCATGGTTAGTGTTTGACGGAATTCATACGCCGGTGTTCTGCATGCGACCATTTGGAGGTTATGTTTCGCAATGACATCTCACGGTGTGCTTTAATTTCCAGAATCACTTCGGGAAACTTATCATACCGCTATCGACAGTGCCACGGCTTAATCAGGTCGTAGTTAAATTGCAAGCGAATGGTTTGCAAAATGGGGTGAGTTACGTCGAACGTTCAAATTGGCTTTGCTTAGGTTGGAATTTCAGTTGTTGCAGAATCGGTTTTACTCCAAGGAAGCTAGGAAAACGTCGTTTTTGTCGAGGTTGTACGATAATTTTAGGGAGGAAATGGCGAAGAACAAGGAGATGAAGGAGTCTTTGAAGAAGTTCAGGGATGAGGCTGAGAAATTGGAACAGAGTGAGGCGCTTAAGGCTGCGAGGCAGAAGTTTGAGACCGTTGAGAAGGAGGCTAGTAAAGGTGATGAATACGCGAAAATGTGTGTTTAAAAAGTTTTCGCCCTCAGCGTAGGCCATTATTAAAATTATGAATTCATAACCTCTAAAGAAATGACAGTCGTTGACAATCCCAGCAAGCAGTCTATAGTACTGGTCTAGTAATTTTGACGTTGTACCGTTGGTAATTGGTACTGTCACTCGCTTGTCAGTGGCGTGCGATGCCACTTTACAGGGGATTTCTATTCTAATTTATGACGAGTCGTCTGCCACTGACAAGCGAGAAAATTGGGGAATGGCATAAAATCTATCAGATATTAACACGTTATAAAGCTAAATGGAGATGAAAATTATGACAGACTTGTTCACATAAAAATTTGTCAGTATAGCTGGAAATTGGTTGTTCCTGAAAATTTTAACCAATAATTCAGCAACCTGTATAAAAAAAAAACACCAAAAATGGTTTATAGTTGATATTTATCACAGGTCCTTGTCCTCTAAAAATTACAATAAATTAAAAAAAATAATTGATATACTCTCCAAGAGTTTTGAAAGAAGATTGTATTAGAAAATTATACTCAAAGAACAGAAGGGGTATTAACAACACATCCTAATAAAAAACGTGGAAATTATAAAAATGTACGTAATCCCACGACAGGTAGTGAAATATTCAAAGAACGAATGAGCACGATCAAGGAGAAAGTGGAAGGAATGATAGAAGAAGCGGGCAAATCGGACTTGGCCAAGAAGGCAGGCAAATTATCGGAGGGCATCGGAAGCGTCGGCAGCACCATCTCTGAGAAAGCCCAAGAGTTAGGCAAGACGGGAGCTTTCCAGAGCATCTCCCAGGCGACCGCGGCAGTCCAACAGGAAATCGACACGCAAAGCATACAAGGCCGAGTGTACGTCAGTCCAACAAAACTGAGGAAACGAACGGAGACCACCAGCATCCAAGTGAACAAATTCTACGAGCCAAACACGGAAGCGACGGGCGTTGAGTTGCACAAGGACTCGCGGTTCTACCAGTCGTGGCAAAACTTCAAAGAGAACAATCCGTACGTGCACAAAGTGATGGACTGGAAGTTGAAGTACGACGAGAGCAACAACCCGCTGATCCGCGCTTCGCGATTACTCACAGACAAAGTGTCCGATATAATGGGGGGACTTTTCCAAAAGACGGAGTTGTCGGAAACGCTGACGGAAATCTGCAAGATAGACAACTCTTTCGACCAGAAACGGTTTCTGAAGCAGTGCGAGGTGGACATTATTCCCAACGTACTGGAAGCCATGACCAGGGGGGATTTGGAGATATTGAAGGACTGGTGCCACGAAGGGCCTTACAACTTATTCGCGGTGCCTATAAAAGAAGCGTATAAAAAAGGATACACGATAGACTCGAAAATTTTAGACATAGACAACGTGGACTTGGTCATGGGAAAAGTGATGGAGCAAGGTCCCGTGCTCATCATCACATTCACATCGCAGCAGATCATGTGCGTGAAAGACTCGTCTGGAGGAATAATCGAAGGAGACCCGGAAAAAGTCATGCGAGTCACATACGTGTGGGTACTCTGTCGAGACCCTACCGAGCCTAATCCTAGAGCAGCTTGGAGGTTACTCGATATATCCGCAAGCAGCAACGAACAGTTCGTGTAGAGCTCAACCCTTCGTCGTGCGATTCTCAATGCGCAACCTGTAAGGTTGCTAGTTGCTCGGAAAGAATCAGAATCTTGTTACCACTTGCGATCGCTTCTTTCCGAACCACCACTGATAATGTATTGTACAGATTGAAACTTCTGTATGAATAGGGGAAACCTTATTGACTGAAAGGGTGGATTAAATTATTAAGTTGTTATCGGTATACCTGTTTATATTTTCTAGTACATATATACATTCATTTTGACAAATTGCTTTTTCTATTCTTGGGGTTTGTTGAAATGAGACGACAGTTTCTATTACCATGTGATTTCTAGTAAACTCGAGACAACCGAGGCTGTAAATATTCGATCGATACGTACTCGTATCCCCGTTGGAAAGATTCAATAAACAAAATTTTATTACAGCATTAATCACTTATTTTCAATTCTAAGCAGTTCCATTCCTCACAACACCTCCTAACACTATCATTATAATCGCCTTAATAATACCAACACATTGATCGCGTATTGCATTGGTGCACATGAGAACTATTACCATCAAGGTAACACGATTATAGTTGAGATGATGCCACTTCATCATCGCAAACAACCGCATTCGAAATTTCCTGTACATTACTTTCGAACTTCAACGGTTCATTTTGATCTGTGCAAACGCTAATAATGTGCTTGCCTGGTACCATGACTAGACCTAACATTCGCGGTTCATCGCTCGAAGTAACATTCGCTTCGTTCGTTTGTTCACCAGGTAAGTACTCAGCGCAAGAACCCAGTATTATGTTGGCTTCCCTGTCGGTGCACAGGAAAATCCCAATCAAGACCCGCCCATCGGACATCTCGACGCGTAAGGTCTTATTAAGCCAGTTGCGTAATTTGACAGCGCCAGGTTTCATCTGTAAAATTCCGCAAAATCTAGCGCTATCATTTATTTTGAATAAACTACCTATATCTCATGGACTATTTCCATACAAATGACAACCCTCAAGAAATGTAATGGTGTACGTATACAGGGTAAATAAAAATAATAAATATAGTGCGAGAGAAACAATTTGAGCAGCCCCTGCGATGTTTCATTAGTAAATTATTTTAAAATTGTGATTGGTTTGTCTCCTGAATGTGTATGCATTACGTAAAGTAAAGAATTTTGTTATAAGTATAGGTTGTCATTTCAAACGTTATCCATGACGCCATTACTTTAAAATATGACGTCACGAAAAAGTGTTCCTTAATTTTGTTTCACCCTATATATGTATATTATAGAAAGCTCAAAAATCCTTACATTTAGTGGCTTTTCAACTCTTACGACCGGTTCATCTTCAGTTTCAGAGGCATCTTCGGATCCTACGTAGTTATCATTGTTGGGATGTCGGAAATTCTTCATATCCATGTTGTTTCAACGAACAAAAATCGTATATTCTCAAACTAAAATCAAAGACGAACCCCCATTTTAGGTTATTTTGGTTAGGCATATTGTAAATTTTTACCCATTATATATATGTGCTTAGGCAACCCCACCAACAAAGATATTCCAACGAATTATATTTTTAGGTTATGTTTTGACATTTGCAAACAATTGGTATACGTCAACGATCTTTCATTTTTCTTTTCCTATCGAATGGCGGAAAATTTCAAAGCAGCCAAGTAAGTTATTTCGCCATTTGATGCAATTAATTTATATTCTTTGCATATAAAATATTCATAACCTTACAGCGCAGCAAAGCGCAGGAACAAATCAAAGTACAAAGACAAAACGAAAATAATCCCGAAAAATAAAGCGTCCGTCCATAACATCCCAGAGTGCCACGATTTCAACAAAAGAACGTTGCAGTCCAACTGGGACAGATACGAAACAAATGATAGCCAAGAATACGATGCGGATAAAAAGGACTTCTCGATCCTATCGCAAGCGTCGCTTTATCAAGGGCAATTCGAATTTAAAAACGACAAATTAATTCTGGAAGAATCCAAGAAGGCGGCGGGAAACAAATTATTCGAGTTAGATCTGAATTTGTTGAGCCAAAGCATCAGCACGATTCCTTTTCACAAGAGATGTGGGATAGATAACAATTATTTTACTGTTAGTCCTCTTTATTTAAACATATTTCTACATTTTCGTTACAGTTTTTGGTCAAATAATAAAACTAAATTATTTTAGTCATTATTAACCCTTTAACTATAGGAAAAGTGTAGCGTTGTGCATCTTGGCCGTAGTTAAAGGGTTAAAGATTTTACTTAACGTAATGTCATTAAAAATTTCTAGGATACTCAAATAAATACAATGACTAGCAGAGCTAATAATGAGAAAAACAAATACGATTTGCTCGTGAAAACGATGGATGATGACAAGGCGAAAGGTGAAAATAAAGACGTTGTGAATCAACAAAAGCACAAAAATGAAGCGTTAGAACTTAATGATTTACTGGAAGAATTATGTATGGATGAAGAAATCGAAAAAGTTGAAAGTTCGAGTAAAATTACGAACTCAAATCCAGTTGAAGGAGACCTAGAGCAATGGTTGGATGATATTCTGGATGATTAACCTATTATTAGATTGTTTGTGTCGAGATTTTTATTAATGAAACAAACATTTGAAATAACTTTCCATCTTTTACATTCGTTTGATTTCAAATTCTAAATCGGTTCTAATTTTTTCAAATCGATGAAAATTGGCGGCAATAGCCGGGATACGAACCCACACCTGTCAAAATTTGTTCCTATCTTCACTCTAATCCCTGACAGTTCATCGATTGTCCCGCCCCTAACTTCACACCGTCGTGTCAAAAGTGTTTCGTGTTGGATTATCACCAATTCGACACACATTCATGTCTTATTAATTAATTGAAGTACTAAATTTTATTTAACATTCACATGTCTAATATTCCACAAAATATATGATGCAGTTTCCCGCGGACACTTAAGTATTTAAGAGATATATTTAATTCTATAAGTAATTTGAAAGTATCAATTTTGCATTTAATTTTATCTCTAAAACATGTGCAAAATGAGTTTTCCAAAACTTCGTTTTCTAATTAAGTGCGGAATTTATTCTTTACTGTGGATTGTGTTTATGGTGCATTCGGTGGAGGCGGAAAATCAACCACAAGAGGATCCAGATGCAAGAGATGATACTTCTCCAGTTAGTAAATATTATCATTAAGTAAATAGATGACACTTATACTCAGTATATGAAAGGTATTTCTTCATCCAATTATATTATCGTACTTATCAACATGTTGATTAGATTTTTATTTATTATTTCAAAATGTTTCACTTGATCGATTTTCCATGGTTAACCAATATACAATTGCATTGATATTAAATTGTGTGTTGTGAAGTAGAACGTTGCACAAGCTTTTTATACCATCTTTACGATAAATATATTTTTTACGTGAAATCGTGATAATTAATTCCAACCTAAGTGTAATTAGGTTTCTAATAACATCAATTTAGCATTTATAATTGAAATTAACATGAATAAAAATTGAAAAGAAAAAATGTGATTATTCCATTTCCGGTTACTGAAATGAATAAATCTCTAAGATTACTAGAAAATAAATTAATATTAGACTAGCAATAATTTATTACATACGGTATATTAAACACTTTAAATTTGAACACTATCAAATTGATTCAAAATACTATAGTGGAAAATGTATGTTTTTTCACTATTTAGAAACTACCGACTTCCGGAACTTCAAGCTCCATCTCGGGAGAAAACTTAGGCTTCCTCCATGCATTCGTAGCTTCTCTTTCAGTAATTTTAGTCTCGGAAATAGGAGATAAAACGTTCTTCATAGCTGCTATAATGGCTATGAAGCATCCACGATCGACCGTATTCGCAGGAGCTATTTCAGCTCTAGCCCTAATGACAGTATTGTCAGGTAATTGAGTTGTTAGAATCAAAATCTAATTAATTAGAGCGACGTTGGAATAGAAACTCTGAAAAATAAATCTATAAACATAATCGTGCGAACTCGGAATTTAATTGATTAACTGAATTACAGCTCTGTTTGGATGGCTAGCAAACGTCATTCCAAGAGCGTACACATTTTACATAAGTACAGCCCTTTTCGCCATTTTTGGCCTGAAAATGTTAAAGGAGGGATATTACATGTCTCCTTCTGGCGCACAAGAAGAATTGGACGAGGTGCAGTCAGATTTGAGGAAAAAGGAGGAAGAGGTGAGTTGTGTTCAACCCAGGATACACACAAATTATTTATTGTAATCGCAATGCTTTAAATGATCATTTGTAGTTCGAAAGGGAATCGATGCTCGGTGATCCAGAAATAGGAGGAGTTAGGAAAAAAGAAAAGAGCGTTATAGCTGCTATATCAAGGATTTTTCTGCAATCTTTCTCACTCACCTTCCTAGCCGAATGGGGTGATAGATCTCAACTAACGACTATAATATTGGGCGCAAGAGAGGTATATAAGTGCTTAATTTCAGGAAGTTTCCAATAAATTGTCACGTTACTATTATATTCTTCAAAAAGATCTTTTATTGTACTCTTCAAAACGAAATTTTATTATACTCTGCATTCCCAGGATGTCTATGGTGTTATAATTGGTGGTATATTAGGCCACATAGTATGTACAGGAATGGCTGTATTAGGAGGCCGAATGATAGCTCAGAGAATATCCGTGCGAACAGGTAAGATATTCATAATTTTTATGCTCTTTAAGACGAATTATTTTATCCTTTCTTCACTTTAATCGTTTTCTACAGTTACTATCATCGGTGGTGTTGTCTTCATCATCTTCGCATTCTCCGCGTTATTCTTCGATCCAAACGCCGAATAATCACTCTAATGTGTAGCCTAAACCAATCGAATCGCCTATGTACGACTTAATTTCAGGTGCAACTGATGAATGTGGTAGAATGCAGTGTAAATAAATAGTTTGAAGGTTTTTGTAGGATGTGCTCCACTTAACTGCTGTGTGATTGCAATGACTTGTACATAATGTGACTGCGAGCAATATTTGTATTATACCTGACGAACTTTTATTGAACTTGCCAGCCTTCTCTTGTTTTCAACTGATAAGGCTTAAGGCTCCATGAGGGTATTGTGATGGAATTTGGAAACGTTATTTTAATACACTGTACTATATTTTAAGAACTAAGGTCAAAATTAATTTCAACAGCGTCATGTGCAGCGTTTAATGTTAAAATTTGTGATTGTTTCCAAACACGTCCAACTCAAGTACGGGGATTTGTTGAAAATTGATTCTACATTGTAGTGTGGTGTGATTATCTGTAGCCACTCGTAAACAACGTATGAGCCTATTATCATTATTTTTTAATGGAACAGTACAATCCACTTCGTCTTATTTTTCAAAAGGAGTTACTGCAGTATCGTGGAAATGTATTTTTACATCTACTGTTGTTGTAACTGTGATAAAGTTTGCCCCTTTTCCATTTTACTTTGTAAACATTTGTTTCCAATTAAAACATGTCAGAGATTATTATTGTGATTTCTGCCTATACTGCCTTACAACTTACCTCGAATTCAGTGATGGATCCTTCAATATTTTTATTACAGAGAGGAGCAAAAATATAGAATTTATTAATTTTTGTATAACAACGTATTTAAAAAAATATATATAAGCATAGACCAAAAATTTTACCCTTGTCTGTGATACAAGTAAATTTTCAGTGTTAAGATGAGGTGGGGTTCGTGGAGTGTTCGAAACACAATTCTGAGTTTTATGATTAAATTTTGGACAAATTAGTCAACTAATTTTTTTTAATATTCCTTATACGTACTTTGGAACGTCCTAAATCCATTTCTGGCGAGAGCAAAGCCCTAAAGCGAACGGTTGATTTTTGCCGGATTTTATAACGCTTGAAAGTGAGTCTTGCAAAATTCTGAATTTTACTATAAAATTTTGAAAAACTAGTCTTTCAAAAAATCTGGAATATTCCTTCACGTTTCGTATTCTGAAAATTAATCCAGCCTCAATCCGAAGATTATTAATGTGTGATTATCCCACTTTCGCTAGAAGATAATGTTAAAACTCGTAGATTGAGATAAAAGAAAGTGGTTAATTTATTCTGAATTAACGCTGGAATATTTCTGAATACATTTGAAGCGGTATGGTTGATGCTTCCAGAGTTGAAGCCGTTGAATAAAAGTTAAGGTAAGTGCAACCGTATTAAATTGAATAAATGATTAATGAGCTTTTCTTATATGATTAATACGAGAAATAAACGCATTCAGTTTTCCTGCTGATTCTAACGCTTTAAATTTCTTCAAGGCGATGTGCACTTTAAATGGAAATGCACAAACTTAGTTTAATTCTAATAATGACATGTTTTAAGTACAATGATAATCCAGTCGAAGATTTATTAGGCTCAGATAAGGATAATGAAGGTTGTTTAACGCACATACGTAGGTTCTCCCTTTTTCTTCTGAACTCCTGATCGTTGGTCGTAGATTCCTCACATGTAGGCCTACTTACATGTATGATACTTCAAATACGACGTGAAAATTAATTGAAGCAGATCGTAGTGGCAAGAATGTATGGAGCAAGACCAACAAAACCTTTTTAGTAAGTGTCTTCGAAATCGTTATCAATTTCCCTTGAAACAAATAATTTCTGTGAGATGATTGATATAATCCAGAATTATACAAAACCAATTTGATTTCCTAGTTTTCGTTCCAGATGCAGTGTGCAGTGTATGCAGTCCACCGTACATACTAAGAATAGAAAACGACAGTTAGCTTAGGCACCAAATATTCCAGGAATCTTTGTTATGAGATACTAGGTACTCAATTCGGAAAGGCGAAGGTGAAAGTAGTTCAAGTTTGAAGTGAAACCTTGTCGACTACATCAGTAGGTACACTATTCCTTAGCAGTATCACTCGATTATGATCAATGCTACAGCAATTTCATCGTGAATTAAGCGTTGGATATATAATCTCCCGGTAGTAGATTCCAACAATCAAGGTCGAAATAAATTGATAGCTCGTCGCTAATACACGCACATAGACATAATTCAATCGTGTCTCTCTTTAGTGGTGTTACGTGAAAACACTAAAAAATGAGCGAAGTGCAAATTAAAAGACTGGAAAAAGTGATCGATTTAGGCCCAAACAAGACATTGAAGAAATACGAGACCAAAAGGCTTACAGCTGCTGGTGAGAATTACGGGAGTCTGATTGTTGCTTTGGACGTTATCAGTGCCGATGCTCGGAGTGAAGTGGAGGAGGAAGTCCATTTGGTGGCCAAATTGCCTCCACCGAACGAGTGGATTAAAAAAATGTTCAACACTCCGATAACCTTCAAGAAAGAAGATGGGTTTTACACGGACATCGTTCCGACTTTGCAAGCTTTTCAAAGGGAGAGAGGCGTGAAGGATGTTGCGGATTTCTTCCCGAAGTGTTATGGTTCAAGACTTAATTTGGAAGGGCGGGATGGGGCGGTCGACGATGACGCTGTACTTTTGCTGGAGAACTTGAAGAGTCGAGGCTTCGCGACGATAGACTGCCAAAAGGGCTTCGACCTGGAGACGACTAATTTAGTCGTTAGGGACTTGGCGGATTTCCATGCGATTCCCCTGGCACTGAAGCTGCTGAAGCCGGAAGTGTTCGAGGAAAAGCTGATGCCGCATCTGAGGAAAGCTCCCATGTTCGACTCGTTATCGAAGGAGGTGGAGGACGCGATTTTGAACGGATTCATAGAATTGGTGGAGTCTGACGAAGAGACGGCCCATTTAGCGGAACGCACGAGGAAAGGACTCGAACGTTGCTTCGAATTTTTCAAGGAGCGGACCTTCAAGGAGCCTTACGCAACCATAGTTCACAACGACTGCTGGTCCAATAACGTGATGGTTAAATTCGAAGGGGGCAAGCCCGTGAAGAATGTTATGGTGGATTTCCAGTTGTTGGAGTACGGTTCGCCAGGACACGATATCGTTTTCTTGCTGTATAGCAGCGTTCAAAAAGCTGTGTTGGATGTTCATTACGACCAAATAATAAGGACCTACTACGAACGTTTCATCGAAACGTTGGAGGAGTTGGGTTGCAGCACGAATCAATTCAGCTTCTCTTCTTTCGAGGAGGAGCTGAATTTTTGCGCTTGGAACTTGCAGTTCTCGCACGTGCTCATGATGATGAGGCCCATTTATTCCGTCAGAGGTAAAGTTAAAGAGTTGAGCGAGATGACCGAAGAAGACATGCTGAGCAAAGATCAATTGCACGAGTTGTATCCAATTAGGATTAAAGAGACTGTAGTTGGATTCGCGGGAAGAAATTGGATTTAACCCATCATTACAGCAATTTTTCTGTTTTTTTTTCCAGTATTAGACGTTATTACCGCCAATTTGACTTCACCTCGTAACTTTCTTCTGTAATTAGGTAGGAGCATTATGTAATTGCGGCACTAAAAACGGCCGAGGTACCATTAATCTTCGCTGTAAACACGCCTCATTCTGTATATGTTTATAGTTGTTAATAAAACGCCTTCAAAACAATCCGTTAATATGTTCCTAACTATCTTGCGGCTGCACTTGGCTGAACTTTGAATTATTGGACTTGGAACAAACCAACTAAAATTTTATTTGGTAGATTGATATCCGAACTTCAAAATATGAATATCTACATCTCCCATTAGTCCATCGATAAGTGCTCGGTATCCCCTCGCGCTGAAGACTCACGCCGTCCAAAACTCCAGATTCTTATCGTGCGGAAACTTTTGTGATAACCTTCCCGGAATAATCCGCCCGCTCAGTCGTTCCCCCGAAAGAAATGTTGAGCACAACAGTCTTCAGACACTTTCTGGGACTTCAAAAGTTCGGCGTCCGAAATGTTAAGAAACTCCAAGGGCTCGCCTCGTGCCGGCGAAGCGCCATCGCGACCGAACTGTTTGTGAGACACTCCAGTGGCATCGTGACCTCTCCTCTAGGCCGGGCCAAAATTCCCGCGGAGTCGCTGATAGAGTTTGTTTGGAAAGATTGCGACTCTTGGAGCGACAGACCAGCTGCGGTAAGTCTCTCATCACTATACTTTCGAACGTTTGAAAGCGCGATCCTTATTTGAAAGAACCCGTAACTTCTCGACCTTAGACATGCGCTCTATCCGGAAGGAGCTACACCTTCGGAACGATGAGGATGCTCATCAACAGATGCGCCCAAGCTTTACTAGGCCACTGCGGGATGCAACCCAGAGAAGTGATAGGCCTCCTACTGCCCAACATCCCAGAGTTTGTTATAGTCTGCCACGGAGCCCTAGAGGCCGGTTTGACCGTGACTTTCGTCAATCCTTTATACACAGCGGGTGGGTAAAACAACGTACAGCCTTCACAGCCGAAGCTTGCCGGTGACCTTGAATCTAGCGCAGGTCGTAGTGGGGTTCGCACTACTCCAAACCAATGGGATGCTGAGAATTGTGCGACGCGTCTCTATAGGCGCAGCGGCAACTGTCGGTTGTGAGGTCTGTACGAATTTCATGAGGATTCTTATCGCTAAATCCCAACAGATGAGATCAGAAGGCAGTTTGAAAACGCAGGAGTTAGAATGATCGTCACAGTTCCTTTGCTCCTTGACGTTGCGAGAACCGTAGGCACAGAATTAAACAAATACAGGGGCACAATTTGCGTTGGAGGTGAAGACGACATCACAACGTCAGTTTACGGGTTACAGAGTCTATTAACAGAGGGACACGAATCAGAATTACCCGGGATCAATCCCAGGGAAATAGCCATCCTGCCGTATTCGAGCGGCACAACCGGCTTGCCCAAAGGTGTCATGCTCTCCCATTACAATTTGGTAGCTAATCTATCGCAAGCTAACAACCCGGCTATACTAGACAACGTGCGCATTCGTAAGTTCACCCATTTAGATAATTAACACTTAGATTATCAAATATTATAAGTTCAATAACCTTTTTTTAGTTGATGAGCAGCAAAAAGCGCTGACGGTTTTGCCATTCTTCCACATTTACGGTTTAAATGGAATCATGAACATCTGCCTGAAAGAGGGAATGCACCTAATAACAATTCCCAAGTTCACCCCTGAAGATTATGTCAACGCTCTGGTCAAATATCGCCCTCAGTACTTATTCGTGGTGCCATCTTTGCTGCTGTTTTTGGCTTCTCATCCAGCCGTAACTAAAGAACACCTTTCGTCAATAACATCGGTTACGTCAGGAGCAGCCCCTGCTACAGAAGGACTGCTCCAGAAATTCAGGGAGAAATTGGGTCGCGACGATGTGGTCATACGACAAGGTTCAGTACTGATATTTTGTATCTTAGATAAAATATCGCCATTTGATATTCGGGATTGCCAATGAATATTTTGGACGAATGCTTTCGAAAACAAATGAATATTTTGGACAATTGTTTTCGGAAACAAATGAACACTTTGGACAATTGCTTTCGAAAACAAATCAAATTCAATCTACTGTGATCAAACCCAACGTTTTGGGCGAAGAACGCAATTAATTTAAAATTCAAACATTAGGGTACGGCATGACGGAAAGTTCTCCAGTTTCCCTCATGATGCCCATCATGACGCCACAGTCCAAAATCGGAACTGTCGGCGTGCTATATCCAAGCACCGAAGCCAAAATTATCAGTTTGGCTTCTGGTGAGACGACGGCTTCGCACATGTCAGGGGAATTATTAATCAGAGGACCTCAGGTATTTTCTATAAATTTGAATACAAATGAGCCTTGACTATAACCGCGATTAGGAAAACATAGGGCCAATGCAATGGTTCAATTATGGACCATTTAATAAATACAGGGTGTTCCATATATAAATTTGAAAATTGTCAGCGTGAAGTTGGGTAAGTAAATTTGTAGTGTTAACGTGATGTTGGGTTCAAAAGGGCTCGGTTATAAACGAATAACCATTGCACGTTCAATTTAGACCCATCGGGGCAGTCGGGTCCCATTCAACACCTAACCTTATTTTTGGCTGGGTGTTATTTGAACAGCTGATATAGCCCCCAGAGATTAGTTCAAATGTCTGAGTTTTTTAAATAATTTTAAATAAAGTCGAGGGAAATGAAACGTAAGGGGGAACAATAGGTAACTCGCCTTGGAAGAACCGTTTCGCTCTTATGTATCATATTTATTTGCACAATTCGGCACAAAACAATGTCCCATATTGTATATTGGGATTACTCTGAGGTTCAAGTAGGTGGCGCCGCAACCTTGTTAGGAAAATGAACGCATGCGCGGTAGTTAATTCCACCACTAAAAGCACACTTAATTACTGCGCATGCGTTCTATTTGCGTTAATGCGTGCCGTATTATAGGATCAAGGAGTACTGACCCGTCAAAATTTTATCAGCAAAGGACGCGCGTCGTGCGCTCACACATTTAAGGCTTAACCCTTCAACAAGCGCGTTAAAATTTTAACACCGAGGCACAGAGTATTAATATTCTGTGACCGAGGGACGCACGCACTCGCTTAAGAGTTAAGCAAAACTAACCAATTTAATCAATGATCAGGTGATGCAAGGTTACTTGAACAACGAGGAAGCAACCAAAGAGACGGTGGACAAAGATGGCTGGTTGCACACTGGCGACGTGGCTTATTACGATGAGGACCGTTACTTCTACATCGTGGACAGGTGCAAAGAGTTGATCAAAGTGAAAGGCAACCAAGTAAGTAAAGTTGTTTTATGCTTCGTCTTTATCATCTAGAGTATGAACGTGTTGACAAATTAAAAAAAAAACCTTACAGTAAAATTATAAATATTGAAGGACAATCGTAAAGTAGGCACTTCTATTGCTACGAAACGTGTCTAAACTGGTATGTATGCCTAAAACGAAAGGAGGCGCCTGAAGAATCGATTAGGGGAGAAATGGAAGTTTCTTACGAGACGTTTTCGGTCGGAGGTGGTTCGGTCGTCGTTGGTTCCGTGTCGACGTCCATTGCGTTGGAGTCGACGACGGGCGCTTCGTCTAGAGGTGTGGATTGGGCGGGTGAGGGTTCCACTTCGCTGGTTGTCGGTTGAGGGGTTGGTTCGATGGGTTGCGGTTCTTCGGTCGTGGAATCGCTCGAGGTGTCGGGACTAGAATCGACGATGGCGGGGGATTTGTCTGTTGGGATGGTCGCGTGGTCGCTCGACGTGGCCACTTCTTGAACGACCAGTTCTTCGACGGTGGTGGAAAGAGGTGTGTCGGTTGGGGAGGTTACGGTTGACTGAACCAGTTCCATCTCTCGGTCGGTTTTCGCCTCGCTGAGGGCTTCGGAGCTGTTGGGCTCCTCTTTGTCGGCGGGGGGTTGCGGTGTTTCCGGTTCGGGACTGGTCGAGTCTATGGTGTCTTGTCCGGGGGTTGTGCTGTCTATTTCTATGTTGTCCTGAGGCTTGTCTTGTGCTGGTTCTTCTTCAACCTGAAATGTTTGGGTTGGGTGCGTCTGTTCTTGATATGGAACAGCTATCGCTTGTTGACGTTTCGGCACAAGGTAAACTTTGAGCAAAGCGAGGGATACAATATTTTATTTTAATAGATTCTTCCTACCACTAACACACATCTCAAACAGTGGAACAGTGAAATATAATATACGGTGCCTGTAAACGTCAAAATATGGTGTATAGGAGGTACACTGTTTTGACCTGTAACCTCTATTGTTTGAGATATACAATTTATATAATCTTTGGCTTTGTTCCATATGGCTGCTAAATATCTTAGCCTTATAAATGTACGTCATTTTTTTGACAGGGAAGAGTAGAGGTTATGTTTGTAACCGAATTAGACAAATAGATTACAAACATAACCTCTACTCTTCCTTGTCAAAAAATGACGTATATTTATAAGGTTTTGGTATGTGTACAATTCAAGCTGTAACATACGTAATACTGGTATTATCTCTGATACTGGTCGTGGCCTACTCCGAGGGAGAAACTTTTCAATCTCGTGTTTATTTTTATACTCTTCAAAACGAAGTTTTTAAAGGGTATATTGTATTTAAATTCAATTCCAGTCTACTTAGGTATTATATTCCTCGTTTTGCTCAAGTTTATTTCGTGTTCTAGCTTCAATGAGCGGTAGTGTACGTTTTAGAGAAAAAAAGCGGTAGAAGTCTAAATTTCGTTTTATTTACTTCAGCTGATTGAACTTGGTGTTCAGTTAGTTCTGAGGGCGCAGCAGGTTCAATGCTGTCCCTCCTCTTTTGAACAGCAGCTGGAATGGCTGTGATAGTGACTGCTTCATCTTCAGCTGGAACGGAAGATTCTCTCGAACAGCTTTCAGAGTCGACTGGCTCTATGGAAACGAAGATGGCCTCTTCTGTTGTTTTGCTAACGGCTTCGTTCTCTCCGCCGACACTCGAAGTGCAAGTGGTCTCTGTCGAGCATTCCAGCACGAATTGCGCTTCAATGTTATCCGAAGTGCTGGTTGTCTTTATTTCCAGCCGCGTCTCCGTAGCTTCGTACGTCGTCGTGGTCATTTGATCAAAGAGGTTCTCTGTGTTATCGCAAGCACTGCTATCGTCTATCTCTTCCACGTTGATCTCGCTACTACCCGTGTTCATCTCGCTCATCTCTAAACTATGGTCAGTCTCTATTCCATTCAGTATACTCTCACCGTTCTCGGTGGACCTTCGGTTTCCTGGCTCCGTCGTACTGACGACCAGAATGTTCTTCTCCAAAGCCCTCATGTACTTGTCGATCCTGTTGTACTCTTTCTTTGGAGTGGTGAGCAGCTCGCATATTCTCTGCACCGTAAATGGAGCGGCAGAGAATGAATCGAGCTCCTCGAGTATAAAGTTCTTCATCGCGTCATAATTGAACACGTCGACGTTAGGACAAGGCGGAATGTCTATAGAAGGGCAAGACTCGTAAAAATCGGTAATAACACTGACCAATTTCTCCCGGAACAAGCTCTTCACCACAGACCACTGGTAAACCGGATCCCCCGTCTTTGCGACGAAACACAGATACTCCTCCAACTCCTTAGGTATATCTTTAGGCTTAAGCTTACTGAACTCCTCCAAACTGTGCAGCACCTCCTCTGGATTTTCCATGGCGAAGGGAAGCGGCCGAAAACACAAGATCACAAACAGTTTGCGTCAAACAACCTGCGCGAGATTAGCAGCAACCCAAATACGCCAGTTACATGACCCGAAGCCAGATAACGACCGCTGCCAACAAACAAACGCAAAACTCACTACCTCAACCCCTCCTTTCCCATCCCAACAAACCAACCCGCCTCTCCTCGTTCAAATCGAACAAAAATTAGACACTTGAATTTCGACGCGCACTGACATTTCCAACAACAATTTCCCTAACCAACGTCTCGTTTGACAGGTCTCTCCCACAGAACTAGAAAACTTAATTCTGGAAATTCCCGGTGTCGCCGACGTCGCTGTAGTCGGCGTCCCAGACTCTTTGGCGGGAGAAGTTCCTAGGGCCTTCGTGGTCCGCAAAAGTGGCATGCCTGACATAACGGAAGAACAAATCACCAAATACGTGAACCCCAAAGTGACGCACTACAAGAAACTGTCGGGTGGCATCCGCTTCGTCGACCTAATCCCCAGGAATCCCAATGGAAAAATTTTGCGAAACGAATTGAGAATTATGAAATAATTCGCGATTTTGCGTAAAAAGTAGCCCGCATGAAACCGGCCTGCCTGCAATTAAAATGAAAGCAACCTCAAGTTGGAAATCGTTTTGTTTTTAAAACTCACTATAGGTATGGGTACCTAAACCCATGATACTACAACTATAAGTTATATTATGCTATAATTTCTATAGGTGATGAATAAATAAAATGTTGCGTCCAAACACTTTTATTTAACCAATTTTTAAAATTAATCCCTTGCATAAACCTCCTGTTATAAGTAGCGGGTATAACCCCCTATGGCTGTTCGTTCATAACCGAGCCCTTTTAAGCCCAAACTCACATTAACACTAGAAATTAACTTGTGTATTCAATCAATATTTTCGGTCTACTTATAAGTGGCTATAGCCACGGAGAAATTGCAATGAACCCACCGCACCGATTAAACACTCAATCAAATGATTCGACCCAAAGGAAATAGGAAACGCGATACAGAAAAACAAAGATCGGGTTTCGCAGATTGGAGAAAGCAATCGCGCGAAAACAACTCCAATTGATAGGAAATTCGCTCCGCATTTCCAATCCGCCCACTCTACCACTTCTGAGCCCTATTTGCGTCTCCTGAAACAATTCGTTCTCTTCATTGCGCAATTGTGAGTCATTTTAGGTAATTATCGAAGAGAGGTTGCCTTACATTCCCGTTTGCGCCATCATCCGTGTAAAGTTCAGTGCTGTAAGGTCATTCGATAAAGAGCCGCGCTCAGAACGACGATGTCGATGGAAAAAAGTCGCCTCGTCAATTTCGTAGTGTGCATTTTCTTGGTCTGCGAATGCACGCGAGCACAATGCGTGGAAAACAATCAAGTGGACGAGTTTTGCTACAACCCGGACGAATATTTATCCCCTGTAAGTTACCTTAGACTAGTTTAATTGTATTTTTAGGAATAAAAAGCATCTCAAAGAGTCGAAGTTAACAAATGCAGAATGAGAGGAGTAATCATCACGGTGTAGTGTTGTCATTATGATTCAAGGATTGATGAGTCATTTGAGTTGCCATGCAATTTGTTTATCAATTATAGACTATTGTAATTTTTTTGGACTTGGAGAAATTTCAACTTGTTTTTTCACTTCAACTCATTCAGACTCAAATGATTTAAAACTTATAAAGGCGTGTATTTCCTCCTCTTGGTCCCATCCAGACTCAAATCATCAGAAGACATGGATACGATGCAGAAGCACACGTCGTGCAAACAGACAATGGGTTTCTTTTAACACTCCACAGAATCCCATCGGATAAACATGGAACAAAAGGTGCTCAACCAGTCTTTCTGCAACACGGATTGCTATCTAGCAGTGCAGATTGGGTGGATGCTGGGAATAATTCTTTAGGTACCCTCCTCCCAATGTAGCATAAGTACCTCTACTATAGGTACAAACTTTGGGTTTACATACCATGTACCGGTAGTAAGTCGAATGCATTGAGTTTTATTTACGCAAAAATCACTGGTTGAATGCATTGAATTAATTGTTAATTATGTATTAAATTTCGAATGCTAGAGAATGATATACTAATGGAAATCATTTTGAAGAGTACAATTAAGTGCATCTATTTGTAGCTTTCATTTTGGCCGACAAAGGTTACGATGTGTGGCTGGGCAACGCTAGAGGGAACACCTACTCAAAAGGACACGTCAATTTACCACCAAC
>JAUIMY010000170.1:0-61583 GCA_033557855.1 Hydrochus callosus | reverse complement strand
TCCAAAATCCAAAATTTTCCAAAATTCAAAAATTTTCAAAACTCAAAAATTTTCAAAATCCAAAATTTTCCAAAATGCAAAAATTTTCCAAAATCCAAAAATTTCCAAAATCTAAAATTTTCCAAAACTCAAAAATTTCCAAAATCCAAAATTTTCCGAAATGCAAAAAATTTCCAAAATCCAAAAATTTCCAAAATCCAAAATTTTCAAAACTCAAAAATTTCCAAAATCCAAAATTTTCCAAAATTCAAAAATTTTCAAAACTCAAAAATTTCCAAAATCCAAAAATTACCAAAATCCAAAAATTCTCAAAATCCAAAATTTTCCAAAATTCAAAAATTTTCAAAACTCGAAAATTTTCAAAATCCAAAATTTTCCAAAATGCAAAAATTTTCCAAAATCCAAAAATTTCCAAAATCGAAAATTTTCGAAAATCCAAAAATTTTCAAAAGTCAAAAATTTTTTTAAAATCCAAAAATTTCCAAAATCCAAAATTTTCCAAAATTCTAAGTTTTCAAAACTCAAAAATTTCCAAAATCCAAAATTTTCTAAAATCCAAAATTTTCCAAAATCCAAAATTTTAAAAAATTCTAAAATTTTCAAAACTCAAAAGTTTCCAAAATCCAAAATTTTCCAAAATGCAAAAACTTTCCAAAATCCAAAAATTTCCATAATCCAAAATTTTTCAAAACTCAAAAATTACCAAGTTACTAAATTGTTCAAAATTCAACATTGTTACGGAATATTTGCGAATGTGAATTAGACGCAATTATAACTGTTTTGAAGAGTATTTAATAAAGGTGAGAATCACCTATATACATTTTCACCTAAAACCGAAGTTCCACTTATGGGTTAGGTTCTTGCTTGTTTTTAATTATAGAAGAATATTTCAAGGCGGCGCAGCGCGAAGTTTATTTCCACTCTCTATTACAAATTAAATTTTATAAATGTATACTAATCAAAGTAAAAATATTTTTATCTCGACCTTAAAAATGTATAGAGGTAATGAGTAAATAAATAAATTGTGAATATGTACCTAAAAGTTCAATTATTAAAAATTTATGCAATGGGCCCTTTTATTTTTATTTGTAGCGAGAAGTTTTCACGCCAGCCTGATAAAATTTCCCAGTTATAACGTAAAATTATCAACCGAAGTAAATCTAATACATTACACATTCCCAAACTATCAAGTTTTCCAACAATTTCAACAAAGTTTGCAACTAGATTATGTGCAGCCAAGCTAAAGAGCCAAGGGACGGCAGAAGAGAATGGACACTAAACTCACCAATGCACGGTTCTTTGAAGCTATGAAAATTTCTTCCACTTATAATATGGGAATACATATTGCTGATTGCAATGTAGAGGGAGATTATAAATATTCCAGCCCCGATTACTATTCAACAATATACTAATACAGTGTATTATGCAAGTGGCGCGTTAACCATGGAAAATTTAACCCGATTTCCAAGTTCGCCCTGATGAAACCCAACCACTTAGGCAAATTTCGCACTAATGGGATTATGGATTGGGGATAATAATTGGATAATCGCTATGGCAACAGATTCAGTGAACATCTACAAGGAAAGGCCTTCTTAGAATGGGGCACATGGGGACGGTCCTCCTGCGAGAAAATTACTGCGGTTAGTAAAATTCCCCGGAACGTCCATTTCCGCACAAAAGTCGATGCCATAACGGAGAATGTTAATTCCGGGGGGAGGTTATTTTTGCAACAGACCAACTCAAAACGGAAGCCTTTCTGGTCGGGCAATCCCACGCCCGTGACCAAGTTACATTTTAATATTCCCAGCGTGGTTGGAGGAAGTGGCATTCTAATGCAAATCGGGCGATATTCGCGGGAACAACCTGAGTAAAAAGTTGCGGGATTAATTAGTTACAGCTCGAAATTAAATCTGGTTGTGAAGGAAAAGGTCATGAAACTCGTTTGCGCCCTGCTAGTCCTCGATTCTGTTTTAATTGAAAACATTTACTCGGTTTGTTGGAGGATTCGTGGTTGGTACGGGGTGATTCTGGAAAAAACAGATGGATCTCTCGAGGAGTTCGCAAAATCTGTCAAAAATCCGCCATTAATTTTTTTGTTCCGATTTTGTCATGTATCAAACTCATACATACACACAGAAAACGGGTTTGTTCATTCAAATAAATGCATTTTGTCCCAGAATATGTGGGCAATCTGTCAGATTCAGATAGGTCATTGAAAAAGAGAAAACAAGTTCCTACGGCCCCCTCCTACCTAGATACAAGCCCCCGAAGGACGCCACTGAAAATCGTGTTTTTATCAATAACTTCTAAATTAGTTGATAAAATGAACCTATTGAAAAATATTTGGCTTATTTAGTTTATCAGGGACGGACTGCCTTCAGCACAAAAATGCCATTTTTTGTACACCCTGTAGAATAGTGGCATTTAAAAAATATCTGTATCTAGGTAGGAAGGGGTCGTAGGAAAAAAATATAGGAACCTATTTTCTCTTTTTCAGTGACCTATCTAATTCTTAGAGATTGCCCACATATTCTGGGACACCCTGTATAGTTGCGGCTATTTAAACAATCGATTTTGTTACACCAACAAAATATTCGTTGCGACAACAAAATTTTTGTTGCCGGAACATATTATTTCTCTGTGTGTACATACATATCTGGATTCAGAAGTTTTGGTTTATTAAGTTTCTCAGGAACTTCGATTTAAAATGTTGGTATCTCGCTGGATTAAGTTCTTAACATGTAAGTTTTAAAATGTTATAACATCGTTTTTTTCAGAAATCAGTTTAACACGTTCCAATCTATGTACGTGCACTTCAGAATTAAAATTTTGAAGTGTATTGCAAAGGGCATAATGTATGTAATGGACCTTAATAATGAATGCCTTCGAGCGCTACGTAGCAGCTAGGTAGCGTGCAGTGATGCACAAAGGGACGCGCTATCTAGCTGCTACCATAGAGGAACTTCATCTGTGCTGCTACCTAGCGCTCGCCTCTCTCGAAGGCACCCATTGATCGGAGAACAAAAATTTCGACTAATTCATTGATAGGATGGTCTACTCATTTTAAAAATTAATTTCCGTCATCATATATGACATCATTTCTCTAAATAAAACAGTTAAAAATTTTCAAAAATAGCCACATGTCAAATTGATTATATTATTTTCCATTCTTCCAAAATACGACAAAATCAACACGATGCTTACTTACTTATTTTTATCGTTTCCCCATAACCTATAACCATGCGTCAGAAAAATTTAAAAAAAAAACAGAAATTGTAATTTTTCCCGCTGTTCTACAAAACGGCATCCCAAAATGGGGGAATTTGATTTATTTTCTAATGGGCGTTTTCGTAATTCCCCGACGGTGTGCCAAAGAGAAATTAAAAAAATTGCAAGAAATGTTAGAACATCGAATTCCCCATTCCCTCTTTTTTGTGGGGGACATTTGTGGGTGCAACGGACGGATATTTTGCCTATCCTCGAATCTTCGGGCACTCTTTCTAGTATTTTCGCGAATATCAATTACAAACGCCACAAATTCATAAGCGAGTAAAATATTATTTAAACCAAGCAAGTCGCGCATTAAATAAACATTAACAATTTGGAACATCGTTCATAAACCGCGAATCCCTCAGGTTACTTCGGAGTTCCCAACGATCTCCAGGCGAAAGGAACGATGACGCGGATCATAGCCTCCTAGAATAACCGTGGGCTACGCGCGGATGTCGATTGTAGTGCACTACGAGAGAGTGTCCACTTACCTTTTAGACTACTTTTCTTGCCCCTTACGCTTTGCCCGTGTCCTGTGTCCACTGGCGTCTCTATCGTACAATCCATTACGCTTTACACTATACCACTGCAGAATCCCACAGGAAATTGAGGAATAACCGCACTAATCAGCACAATGACAATTCACGGAAGATTTGCACTCAAAGCCACGCGAAACATCGATTTGTTCAGTTTTGCCGTAATTTCGTAATAAGATGGAGAAAATCGACGAAAGATTATCGCGAGAGAAAACCTGCACCAGCGGCCATTTTTCACGAAAACAAACAATTGCAAAGGCGTCGCATGGCCAAAGCTACCTAGATTCACGTCGGTGACGTGACGTCAGGTGAGGCGGGAATATGCACTAAATTGGGGCTGCTTATGGGTCAAGGTCAAACAGACCAGTTGCAACTCTTCCAATAGAACAATGATATTCGGCGTTCGATTTTCGCGTTGTAAGTCCAATATTTACTCGCCCAAGTCCCATCGCAAACCCTGATGGCATCGAACTCTTTGTATGAAAGCTCACATCAGTATTTTCTGTTATAACGGTTCGAAATCTGTCGGCTGAGTGCAGATACGCGTTGAAATGAGTGAAGTTCCCCGCTCGCAAAACAATTATGGAGGTTATGTGAGTTTTGTTGGAGGTTGTGTGATATTTATTTATGCAACTTCTCCCTACTCTTCGTTACCTGATCTTCAATGAGGAGAACCTTTAATAAAGATATGCCACTGCGAGGACGCGGAGGTAAAGTGAGTTGAAATCCATGTGTATTGTTATTTTTGCGTTTGTATGTAAATTATTGGGAAGATCCCCCATTTCATGACTATACCCTTTTCTACCCGATTCCACTCTGCTCCTTCTCCCCTTTCCTTTTTTATTTCCCCTCCATTCCTCTCTTCCCTAACCGGATTCTCTTTTTTTCCTAAATAATAACTTTTGATGAGCCCAAAGTGTATAAAGGCTATTTGATACGATCCAAGTACCGTATAGCTACTTGTTCAAAGTGCGCTTGGACGGTGCGCGCGCATTACTTGGGCGTTGTTTGGATATCCAAGTGGGCTGAATGAACTGTTGACATGATCCAGGTAGCGTCCAAGTAATGCGTGCGCACCATCCAAGTGCACTTTAGCCAAGTATAGGTACTTGGATCGTGTCGACCGGAAAATGTGCTGACGGTATACATAACTCTGTGCTGAAGACGACGATGCTCGAGTCGAACATTGTGGTAGGGCAAGGGTCGGCAACTTACTCGGATCGTGACCCGCCTGTAGCCATTTCGATTTCAAAATGCGGCTTTCCAGTTCCATGTGCAAATATTATTTTAATTATACGAGTTCTGTTGAAAAAAATAACTGAACATTTTGAATTACTTTCCAATGGAGACGGTCAGTGATATATTTAATAGTGTATCCTCTTGCCTCAAAAAAGCACATCAATCTCGATCTAATATTCCGGTGATGCTGTTTCTGTCGACTTAAATGGAATTGTCCGTTTTGAATTCTTGCCTCAAGATGAAAAAGTGAGCCGTGCTTAACGATTCCGGTTTGAAAACTAGAGTGAAAGCTGCGACCACTCCCGGATCGGAACTCGATGGCGCATCCCCTTTTTCGGGCGCTTTTCGCCTGCAGCGGTTACTTGAGTGCCCTCTTTGCCCCCTTTGGGGGCGAATACCCATCCTAGAGGTAGTCGAAGCAACCTATTGCGGCTAACTAGCAGCCAAAAAGGGGGCACGCCATCGAATTCCGATCCGACAGTGGTCATCGCTTTCGCTCTAGTTTTCACGCCGGAATCGTTAAGCACGGTCTACTGTTTCATCTTAGGCAAGAATTTAAAACGCACAATTGCATTGAAGAAAGAAACATTAGATTGCTTTGCTTTTTTGAGGCATGGGGATCCACTTTTGAATCGTGAAAAGCATTCGTAAAATTGCATGCGTCACAGAGCAAAATGTAAATGGAAACGTGCACGTTTATTTCCATTTCTTGAGTCCGAACATTTTTCTCAAAATGGTTAGTTTGCCGTTTCTGGAGTATATTTAATGACAAAGTTGCAGTTTCTGGCGTATCTATATGTATATTGTTTGTTTGTATATGGTTTCGGAAGTTTTGTTCACTAGCTTTCCCAAAACTTCGCTCCAAAGTGTTGTAATCATATTTTACAGAACTCAGTTTGGAAAACAACTACATACTTTTCAAAAATCTTAGCACGTTCCAAACTACATACATACATGTGTGATTTCATAAATTTTATATCACTAGTTTTTCTAAATCTTCAGCCAAAAATTTTACTATTTCTTAGGACTTACCTTCAAAAATGTACTTTTGAAAAATCTGGCAAAAACCAGACGGTCATATGTGAGAGGTTTCAGAATTTTTGGATCCCTAGTTATTGCATAATGTGTCTAAATAATATCAAATGAACTCCTCGCCAATATTTACGAAATTTGATGAGCTATCATACAATATCGATGAATATTATAATTCATTTTAAACTGGGATATATCATAAATGATTAAACTAATAATTATCTCCTTTGGTTTTCATATTATTGAAATTTCACTTTTCGACAATTTTAACATTCCACTAATTTTAATTGATGTGCACTAGAGTATGTGCAATTCCATATACCTTATACAGGGTGTTTTTTTTCGGGGTCACTTGAATAATGTCTTTATTTTAGGAGATATAGAAAACATCATCGAGTAAAAGTTGTACAGGAAGAGGAGTAGCACATTTTGATCTCACCCGATTTTATACAGGGTGTTGAGTAAAGATTATAGGACTCATATTGCATTTTTTTTAATTGAATGCATATGATTTTATAATGGAATTGAATAGATATTCGAAATATAATAGGACTTCATTGAAACATCTAGGTGCCTAACATCAACAGTTGACAAGATGTTTATTGTTAAATATAGGAATTTAGAATTCATGGACAGTGTGCTAATGCCATTATTAGACAAAATAGAGGAAAATTGTTCAAGGGAAAGTTGTAGGTGGAGGAGAGAGGTCTCTCTTAAACATGTTATATTTTATACAGAGTGTTTCATGAAGTATGCGCATACCGAAATTTGCATTTTATGATTGCAACTCCTATTATTTTATTTATTATTTCCGTACTAAATTGAATCATAAAAACATTTTATTAAGAAACCTTTCACCTCACACACAATAATTAGCGAATTATTGAAAAAATTAACTATTGATATGATTTTTTTAAAGAACGCCCTGTATGAAATCTGGAATTTTTAAAAGATACTACTCTGTCTCACCTACAACTTTCCCATGATCAACGTTTTTCTATTTCTCATAATAACGCAGCAGCAAGGTGGTATTTAGTTTTAAAAGCCTAAATTCAACAGTGAATATCTCCTCTACTGTTAAAGTTACCTATGTAGATGTACCAATAAACTCTCATTATTTTTCGATTATCTAACCATTTCCACCATGAAGTCATATGCATTCCATTTAAAAAATTATAAGTTTGGTCTATACTTTGTTTATCGAACACCCTGTATAAAATCTCACATGATCAAAAGATGATCCACTTCGACATCCACAACTTTATTCTGAAAACATTTTTGTTATCTCCTCATATAAAGGCGCTATTCAAGTGGCCCCTAGAAAAAATACACCCCTTATATAGCAATTAATTTGCTACTTCCCCTCCAAATTACATAATGGAAAATAAAATCTCAATATGGTCTACCAAATTTACAATTTGCGACCTATCCTTAGGTATAATACAAACATCATATTAATTGTGAATTTAATACATGAATTATTATACATATTCAGTTATTTTCACTACTGAACATCTTTTTCCAATAAGTTCTTGAAAAGGAAACAAGAACTGCTTGCAGTGGTGCTGATGGTATTAAGGTTTGCTAGTATTGGGAAAGGAATAAATCCAAAAGTATATTGAAGCGGAAAGACATACGAAAATTGGATTGTGTAGTCCAAATCAAAGTTGAAAAGCTCCAGGCGGCAATCCCAGCTCCAAACAACAACAGTAAAATTTTTACGCGTCCAGCCGTATAAAGCGCCGTTGAAATACGGTTTCAGTGATTAATCCCGATTATCCCGCCGCCCGCCATATTTTAATATGAAAATATGAAATCCCGCCGCACACCGGAAACAGTAAAAATTCTATCGTCACTTATGGAATTAGTTCAAGCGGAGTGAACTCTGAGCTCCGCATTAGTCGGAAACGGAAGATTAAACGGGAAAATATTTCACGTGGCGAAACAATAAAAACTGGGTCGTAGCGAATTTTCCCCGTTAAGGCGCTAGACGCTGTTTCTCTCGACCTGAGGGCACACGAAAAGAGAACGCAAGAAAAATATCAACAGCAATTTCATTTCTCCGGTCGAAATTAATTCGAAGATGAATTTCAAAGTATATTTGTACGCAACTCAATTTATGAAGGGAGATGGTCTTTTTAATGAAATTTGCCTTTCGCCGGGGATTTCTTCCATTTTAACTTCCCTGGAAAATATTACGTGTATGAATGCATGAATAAATAATGTAATATTATTTGGAGTGGCCGAACTCGTTGTAGAAATGGTCCTTCATTCAAAATGTTTTTGTTTTTTAATTCGGTTATTTAAATTTTTTATGCAAATTGTAGGTCGGAAAACGATTGTGAAATTTTTACTAATTCTAAAGCTCACAACTTAATTATCTCCGGAAAGATTGCACTTAATCGATCCTAGTTAAAAGCAGATAATTGGAGAGTGGCGCTCCCCCATCTGATTCAGTGAGAGCCCGGAGGGTTTTTTAAAATTTTCACGTTATCCTCCCTCTCCCATTGATTTTTAATTAAGTGTAATCCAACTGGAAAATTGTTTTCGGTCTATTTCTGATTTGTTATTTGCTCGGGCGACGGTACTTTTTATGAGGCGCTGTTAAATTAAAGGCGGTGAGAAAAACTAGAAAGCGAGAATCTAATTCCCAGCGATTTTATGCCCTAATTTGCCCTAAAGCGCAGTGAATAATTTAATGGACACTTAAGTGGCAGAGTCTAGGAAGGACGATCTCGTCTCGAGAATTATCCACCTCCAGACACTAAACAAATTGAATGGCTCGCCAGGAGTCGGACGTTTGCTTATGGCACTTGTGATCTAGGATTTTCCGTCGTCAAATTTGAGGAGGATGTCCTGCAATTATGCGGCCGGTGACGCATTGCGGCAGCCGATTCCCCATTGAGTATTCGTCGAATTAGTTTTGAATTGATCGAAAAATAATTCGGTCGTTCCATCAATTTGAATCTGGAATTCAATTACGGAATTTCGGAAACTTCGAGCCAAATTGGGGAATGATGATTTATAGAAGTGTTTTTTTTTATTGTAATTGAAATGTACATAGCACTACGTACGATAATTTGTTTTAATATGTAACTCGGAATATTTGAAATAAGGATGGAGTAAGTGTGGGAAGAGAAATATTACACAATGAAAATAATTCATTATTTGTGTAAATAGGAATTGTCAGGTGACTGACAGTTTTAACTCTGTTGATATAATAAATCTGTTCGGTTCACAAATAAATTCCATCCATAATACCTTTTATGATCCTCAAGAAAAATATTTGCCGAAGAGATACATAGTTTGCTGAGAGCAAACATTACGAACTTTCTCCCTCGAATAAAAATCAGAAAACACGACGCAATTATGTTCTTTCACGAAAGTTGCCGACGCTTTTCCATGCATGCCGTTTCACTGCAGAAACTTACAAAGGCCATTATGCAGCATCATAAATTATTTATTGTTTACTGTTCAAAGGGAGTTTGCAGAAGCGGCCCCGCCAAAAATTTAAATGGAACTTGCGCGTTGTTTTTCGGGTAAAAGTCGAGCGACTTTAGAGGAATTCTGCCTGGCGAAATTCAATAAGACCATCGAAGGCGGAGGTTACCAGGGGACTTTATCGTCGAAGATAAAACGCTACAGTTCGGCGACAAAAAGGTCGCCACTTCGGTTCGAAACTTATTGTTCCGGACTATTTAATCGGGGGCATATTACTCTCAATGAGCATTTAGAAACTTGCAAACTAGCGCTATAACAATTGCGAATGGAACAAGAACAAAACTCGCTATGTGTTCATTTTGGTTCGGACGTAACGACCCGGAACGATGGGCTAAGCCGCAGGCTTCTCCCCCGAATCCTCCGCGTATATTCCAATGAAAATGAATAAACCATGGAGCGAGGAATCGCGAAATCGATGCGCGGCTCAAAATGTTTTTGGCGGAGGCGCCGGGATATTAAATCGTCGAGTCAAATTTACAGTTCGTTTATGTAACGGTTGCGTTGATATGAAGCTCCCGAGGTGGTAAATGGAGATCGTGGTTTTCTTTTTATTTCGTGCAAAAATAAAATGTTTCCTATATGTTACCGACTGGAGGGAAGTAGCGTTTGTTTTTAATTCCATGTTTGATAGCTTGAAATTTTCATAATGCCACTCCTGTGTTACACCACAGTGTAATTGAGTGCATCTTCCCAAGAAAAGTGGCCGGGATGGTTCCATCAAATTTTCGAATCGATACAACACGAGTGGATGAGTGAATAAATTCCGGGGCCTGATAAAAGGAGCCCCGAATAATACAAGGGAATAAATTGCCGGAAAAATTGCCTCCAATTTCGTATTCCCCGGGCAATCCCACTTCCCCTGCAATATCGCCCATCAAAATGTGTTGAACGTGGAGAAATACCGGGCCGAAGAGTGCGGATTTTGGTGGCCCTCTTCCTTGGGCGATCGCCTCTCCCCGATAAGCAGAAGAATGATTCTCTTAATTCCCAGTCAGGTCCAATAAATCGGCCTATGAGGTTTGAATGTTAACGAGAGACTCCCTTGGGGGTGCTGTTGTAGGTTGAGGTGTACTCTCAACAATTTGTCTTTAAAAAAACGTATATAATCATTTCTCACACTCCGTTCACTAGACACATTAATCTGTTATTTGTCTTTATCGGATTGTAAGAAAGAAATATTTATTACACCTTTATAATTTCTTATTAACATTTTTGGGAGTAAAACGTACCCGTAAAATTAATCGGGGAATAACGGTCGTTTCTTTTATTTAATTTTTTCCCAATCTCCAAAAGTTGCAAATTAAATGTTTCTCGACTCATTTGGAATGGAAATTTCCTTCCAACTATTGGTCTTTTGGACGATGCGATCTTTTCTCGCATTTCACGTTAAGTTAGGAACGTCCCCAACAAAGTAAGCCCAGTTGTCCGCACTTTGCGGCGTTATTGCACGAAACCCCTTAAAGTTGATGGCTTTGAATAAATTCAAATTGCCTCAGAAAGTAACTGTAGATTGCGGTGCTGAAATGGGGATGGCCCTGTTCCAGTTTGAATCAAATATTATTTTGATGGATCTTTAGAAATAAAAGTTGAACACACCAATTTAAAATAAAATCGATATGTTGAATAATATTCTGAGAAAGAAAATTGCAGACTACATTTTCCCTCAAATTTTTCGCTGTGTAGGACCATGGAAATTATTCTACCGTGTGCAAGGTTTTTGGCTGGTTGATTCGACGTGAAGCGCGAAAAATCGGGCACAGCGTTTTCTTCCGAATGTTTGCGTCCATTGTCTGGCGATTCAGTGAGAATAAACGACCGAGAAAATTTAATTCCCCCCACACATTTTTACGAACGTTAATAATGAAATATCGGGGAAAAACTCGCAATTTCATACCTCTTCTCCAACTTAAATTCAACAAAACCACTCAAGTTTTAATCCTTTTTTCCAACCACCCACTCGGAGAATAGTTCGGAAAGTTTCACAAACACATCAACTCGGAACCACACTCGAAATATTTGATCTACATTAATCTAAATTGCCACGTATGGTCCTATAGATTTATTCCCTAATACAAGAAAAATCCACCTCTAAACTCGAAAAGCTCGGGAAACTTTCGGCGCAGCGACATCCACGCGTACACTGGTGGGATGGGCGAGCTTTTGGCGGAGCTTTCGCGAACATGCGGGTCTCCTGCAACTGAATTTTCATCGGCGACGACACCCAAATGAAAAGCCGGCGCGCTTTTAGCGCAAGCGCCCGCAAAAGAGCCCATTGTGAGGCAGCGTGCAGCTCGCGAAGAGATGGAGATAGAATTGTTCGGGGGTTTGTAGTTTGTCGAGCTAGTAGATAGTTTGGTGGGCTGACAAATGTGATAGGTCCGCATGTAAATAATATCGTCTCGCAGTTCCGGATCTTGGTTTTTACGCCCAACTCCGACCGTTTGAGAGGCCCAGAAATTTCAGGAGCCTCAGGCTGCTGGTTCGACTATAGCTCGCAGAAAACTTGCCTTCGTACACGAGAGGTTCTCGTTTGCCATTTTGACATAAAGGTCATAAGATGGTAAGTATAACAATTCGGACCCATTATAACTTCCAAGAGTATCCACATTTTTCACAATAAAGTTTTTACTCCATTTTTAGACAAAAACTTCTTGTGTCTACTCAAAGGAAAACAGCCATTTTAATCATTACAAACTATTCAAACAATGTATCAGTTTTTCGCTGGCAACACATTTCTAGTTAGCAATCATCACTTTCCTATTTAACAACACTTTTCTTTGCACATTTTTCAGAAAACATCGTTAGAAAACCGTCACTTTTCTTTACTTGTTAAACAATCTATCAATAGGGTAAATGTCCCATAAATGCCCTTGTGGGATAGTCGCCCCATTCGCTATAGGATTGAATCAGTAATTGTGGAAATGTCCTGCGATATGCCAATTTGCTGCGAACCATCTATAAAGCTAGCACAGTTCGTATCTAAGAGTATCTTTGAGGGTAAAATTAATTATTTAATTACAAAGGTGCGTAGCCACTGAACTACGTGATATCGTTATTGCACGGTACTCTGATATAAGCATTTACAGTGCTTTGGCAATTATATTTCTTGAAATTTTGATTGTATGTATTGAAACAGGCATAACTTTACATTTTTCATTCATTATTTCTCCTGAATCTCACACACATTATCTTTAAAATGGGGGGGGGGCAACTATCCCTCAAGAATTCAATATATGGCTATCTTAATTGTGGGATATACGCCCTGCGTTTAGCAATGTAGATATATCTAAATATTTTGCGTTTTTCCTAAATTATTATAAACTTTGATAAGGCATTATGCAATTTATTAATATTATCATTGAATACCTTACCTCAACAACTCTACCATCTATTTTGTTTGCTACAATTTCATATATGCCACGAAAATACAGAGTGCACCAGGGAGGTAGGTATAACGTTTTTAAAAAGTCTGTCACACACTTATTCTTGAACGAATTTCAAAATTTATTATTTTCATAGATTACTAATAGATTGCCATTTTGAGTGTACATAACGAAAAATAATTTTGAAAAATCAGTTGCAAAAAACACATCAGTTAGGTGGCGCCCAATTTTGTAAGACCTTCCTGTATAATGGTTGGCGAAATTGCCCTTTCAATGTTTTCTCAAGTTTACACCCATAAATCCCGTACCCTTTAAGCCCTTTCCGAAATCATACATAGGGAATGGAAACGGTTTCCCAAGCCATGCTTGAAGGAAGTTTTGAAAATTATATACCTATGGAATCAAGCAAAAAGAAGATTCTACTGACTGCAGGAATAACTGCACGAGGCATGCACCATGTGTGGCGACAGATGCAACCTTTGTGGAAGGATTGAGGAAGAAAATTGTTAAAATTTCACAGATAAAATTAGATCATAAAGTACGACTTATGCCATATATCCCTTATGTAAAAATGTAAGGGGCAAATATATCACATGATAGGGCATAAATCCCCTATAGTTTGGGAATATGGCCAATTACAAGTGTTACTTTAATCGCATTTTTCAGTATCAATTTAAAGTTTTTTTGTTATAGAATTATTGCTCGTCTATTCCCAAGTATTAAAATATTGCCGCAGAAAATTTTTTCAAGTGATTACTTTATCAACGATTGTGCTGCAAACCATTTTTCATAACTGGGGCATATATGTATACGACATTTACCCTAATATTCTGTCATGTCATAAAACAAAACTACTGATTAGTAACTGGAACAAGAGACAACAAAATTGTGACGCAACAATAACACACAGAAAGGAATCTGAATCATCCTTAGAGGGTCTATTGGTCCCACACTAATAAGGTACGTTTATCCCAAAACTTTCAAATCTATTTTGGCTTTTTAATAAATCGAAAAAAAATAATATCAGCCTGAAGGTCGAAAGGTCTTATCGCAAGCGCTCCTTGATATTTTCAATCCGCTATTCTATTCAATAAGCCTCTAGTCACCCGGAGCTCGATTTTCCATCTCTCAGCCGTCGTTACAGAATTTAAATTTGTTTCTCCTAATGGGATTTCCATCAGCCGCATTTTTCCCCCATCAACGCGTCCGACGCCATCGCAGTAATCTTTCATTTCCCACTCGAAATTAAATAAATCCAGCGAGCATGCTTGCGAAATAATTAACGGAGTTAATTTCCAAGCCGTCAGGTATATTAATCGCTCAGTTAGGTACATAATGTTGCAACTATAAATATTAGATGGAAAGCGGAGGGAAACCTTTGAGCGGGGGTGCAACAATACTACCACCAACATCTAAAGCTTTCCAGCTCACTTGCAAACTAACAAGGCGAAGTTTCTTGAGGGGAGGTAATATCATATCCTCCCTTGTTATGAGCTGCAACAGGGTTGTATGTTTGTTTTGATTTACTGTGTGACGAGGAGACGTATTACCGTTATTTACGTGCTTCCTCACCTTATTGCGCGGAGGCTTTATCAAATCTCATGGCAGCGTTGAGAATCCACATTTACCAACGTTAATTGGGAATTAGATTTTAATTAGACACTCTTTAAAAAATGACCTGCCATGAATTCGGTCCATCCCTGCCGGTTATTATAACACTGGGGAACAGCAATTTCGTTGACTTGGATCTGTCAAATGTTTTCTACTAATTTTTGGCCTCTCAATTCAAAAATAATCTCAGTTTTTGGCTATTGTGTCAACTTTATCATACAACATTCGATACATAATTTGATTATTACCTTTGACACTTTATATCTCAATGAATTTTTAAAATTTGCAAAATTCGTGGCACGTCATTTTGGCGATAAAACGATTTGTTTTTCCTGTTTTAATCTGTAGACGTGCGGAAAATTTCGTTTCAAATTGCCACATGTTTAAAGGCGGTAAACTAGTGAAGATGTTCCTATTAAGTGTTCCTTCGTGTGGAGAAAAGAAATGTAGGAAGTTTCGCAATTTTCCCTCAACAACCGGTTTTATTCAAAGATTAATGTAAGTCACAAAACGAAGTAGTTAAAAAACCTAGAGAAACGGTCTGTAGGTCGTACTTATATTGTTTGTGTTTTATGGAAAAACAAAATAAAAATTGTTGTAGGTCCTTGGAGATGTCGACATAAATGGACGAAATATTGGTAATAAAATAATGGAATAACTACGCTTATTGCTTATTTTCTGTTCCCTGTTTAGGACGATCAAACTCCAATAACTTAATTTCCACAGAAAAACCATCCACAAATTCAGGTAAATTTATGCAACAAAGTCATAGGTTTCCCGAATATGTTCCACCAAGCAAAACCGCGGCGGACATTTGAACGACGTTATATTCCATACCTAATGGAATAGAATAAGCTTTCAAAATGTAAAAAAAGTACAGAATATCTTACACACAACTTGTATTGATTACATTTAAAAATCGAGCATCCTTATTGAAACTATTATTGTTCTAAAACTAAAATTGTTCCCCAGTATAACCAATTGTTTGAAAAATATATTTCTTACAGTATGGTAATTCCTTGCAATATACTTGGATAAACCATCCATATGCAATACTTCCCTCTCTGGTAACAAACTTCTGTTTGAACCGGATAAACGGAAACATAAAAGCTGGAACACAATTTGCGAAGTGAGGAATTTACGTTATGCTACAACTAAACGTTTCGGTATATGGAAGTTTCCCCTTGAAGATAGCGGATGCTTAAATTGAACTTCAAGGCACCCGTAAATCCATTAGATTCCTTCACTTTTCAATCCAACTTTTCCCTCGGCTAAAACACTATCAAGAAAAAGCGCCATGAAAGGTGGCGCCGTAATGATATAATTAAGTTATGAAGGGAAATATGAAGAGCTTTTTCTAGTCCTTTTTCGAGACCCTTAGACACGCTATTAAATTTCTTCCAACAACTTTAATGTAAATTGCCTTTGCAACATGGGTATTGGTTAATCCACAAATGCAATTAGGTACTTGAACACTGCATAATTATATCAACAAATATATTGGAATAAATTCGGAAAGGCATTGGTGATTTAACATTGTTTGATATGTATGTAGGAGAACGAATGGGGTCAATTCAACATGCTCTGTTAATTCAAAGAGATTTATTATATGGAAATGGATAGGATAAATTAAAAAGGAGCCATCTGGTTTGTTTGAAATATGCCCTGCAAAATTTCAATTTCCTAACAAATTATAAATATTCCATAACATAAATCCACAAAACGTCATGTAACTTGATAACCAGAATCCGCAATAAGGAGGAATGTTGAGGGAACATAAATAAACCTGATATATCTACTCATCTTATTATAAATCAAACGTTATAATATACAACCCTGTTAGAACTCATAACCATGGGAAATATTTTACAATGTTCATACACTAAATAAGTTTCCCGTCCCGGTAACTTTACAAATGTAAATTATCTCATTTCCATGCACCCCCTTTCATAAATTCTATTCCAGTAGGTATCGGTAAATAATTATACTCTTTGTTATACTATTTAAATTCAAGTTTTTGAAGAGTAATTAATTTTTCTTCATCTGTACAAATATTTGCACATTTCAAATCAATTGAAAACAACTCTTGTTCTGCATTTTCGTGTCAACACAAATAACATCATGACTGCAAGTATTAATTTTCCACATCCATTAAGCCCACAAATCATTGTTCTTTTTATTGGAAAATATAATCATTTTCCTGATGGGAAATCTGGAATGGAAACCAAACAACCGTCATTCCAGCGCTCATGACATGACTCCCCAATTTCCGGATATACGGCAGGCCAATAATAACGCAAACATAACTATATTATCCGCAAATTTAATTTGTGATACGCAGCATGCGTCAAACCTCGTTCGAATAACCAATTTTCGAATTCAGTAATATTATGTTAATGCGTTTTGCAATAAATTTCTGGTTCCACTGGGTTAATTGATGGAATTAATTTTTTCGTCTTTGTCCTGAATTTAAATAAATGCTGCTGTAGAGCCCAATTGAACGAGTTATTTATAAATTATAGAGCATCAAAAATCCTTGTTATTATGAAGTGATAAATACCAGAGGACCATATGGATATTAGATGTACCTTTATATACAGGGTGATTCTGAAATAGACTTAATCCTTTTAACAGGGTATAATATGAAGTTTTTCTGAAACCGACAGCGCCATCCAAACAAAACGTACCGGAGGCCCCATCCGCGGAACCTCAACCAAATATTGAAACAAAACCCCAGGAATTCGAGACGAATCGGTGGAATTACAACTCACCGAAATTTAAATTTCTCCCTCGGAGATGAAACAAAAGGCAAGTCATGCGAAAATCCAAAAAGCCCTGCAGCCGCAGGGTGAACGGCCGTAGGGGGAGGCACCCGGAATTTCCTTCGATAATTTAGGAAGCGGGATGCACGTCCGACCTTAGTTCTTGCGGGCCCGCAAATCACCCATCCCCATGGTGCGAGGAGCACTCGTTGCAATACGATATTCCGAAGACGGCACCCATTAAAGTGGATGGATTTTCATTTGAATTTGAAAGGAGTTTTGGCGCCTCTCCCCGGGGAATTAATCCCAACTTTTTTTATTTCCCCATCCCCCGAACCCTCAAGGCCGACACCGGCTTTGCGGATGGAGTAATTAAAAAAATATATGGAAGAAATGGAAATTTTAACATTCCTCTTTTATTAAGCGGTCCCGAGTCGAGATTGCTGAAGTGCCTCCCAGCGCCTCTCCAATAAAATGATTAAAACGGGGATGTTTGAATTATAGAGATTTTATGTTTTGGAGGAAGAAAATTTCGCGATGGGGGAAACATAAACGATTTAATTGTCTTTCTCCTCCAATGTTCATTTTTAAAATGTGATATTGGCTTTGGTTTTCCTAGGAAAATCGAACGTGTTCAGTTAATTTCGGTGCACAGTTGTGTCGGTTCTACCCATTTTAGCAGGAAATCGTAAAGTGAATGGCAGGGTAAAACCCCACGATTTTCTATATATCCTCGCCACTTCCAACTTTATATTGACCACAATTAGTCAACAAGGTCCACATGTTGCGGTGGCATTTTTATGATGTTGGTGTTGACGCCCCCCCGAAACGAAGTGCGCAAATACTAATCATTTCCGGCCGATGAAGATCATATTTTACGACATTGTTCCACTTGATTTATCGCCGCTCAGGGGGCTGCGTTTCCCGCCTTCTATATTAATTCTTGGACGTCTCATGTTAATGGTCCTTTAATACTTGGTCCATTTATTGTAGCTTTGTCACTTTTTCGTTTCTCTTTATATCGCTCCCCCGCCATTTTCCCCCAAGCATTTCAAGATTACAGCGGAAATGCCAAATATTTGTTCTTTGATTTACGGGGGGAAAACAGAGCAAAAAGAAGTAATACCAAGGGCGTTATATATTATTTCTTCGCAAATTCGTGTTTGAAATGAATCGTAGGAAACCAGTGCGGTGTAGTGTCTGGGCAATAAGTCATCGAAGAGCTCAATCAAGGGCAGTTACAATTCCCACTCGTATTAGCCGTAAAACCCCAGCAACAATGTCGCTTTATGGTGGAAAAGCCCGGAAATCGACTCGTCAAACCGGAAATCGATAATCCGAGCGCGGTAGGCGTAAAACCCTAATGCTAGAATATGAAGTTGGTAATTGTATTTGAAGACCGTAAAAACTTCCGACCCAGGTCGCCCGCAGGAACGGCACTAAACATTTCCCTTTTCCTTCAGGGAATTGACATTGCATAAAGCTTTTTACGCGGCCCGAACGTATGAGCCACGCTCTTAATCCCACAATGTTGTTTACGACTCAGTCTAAAGAGATTGCTGCAGGGAAAGCCGAGGCCTGGCGCATTCAATCTTTATTAAAAGACATCTTCTGGCCGCGTCACCGCGACAAGAAGACCGCTCGCACAATTAATTCGAACGCGTTCGCTCAATCTAATGGTTGGGATGATTTTTTTTCAATGGAGACCGTCGTTTCCGCCGACGCCGCATCCACCGGATGAAAGAATGCATTTGAATTGGCGGCATGGGGGAGAGACGTGAATGCATCTCAATTTATGACGCGAACGCCGGATGGGGGTTGCATGAGGCTGGAGGGATTCAAGTTTACTTGGGAATGGCTTTTGTGAAGCGAAGGGTGCAAAGAAATTTTAATATGTACATAATACTCTTTAAATTAATTCTTCCTTTAACCGCGTCTTTAAACGCATGAAATTAGGATATTGAAAATTATTCATTCCTGTTCTACTTAGAACTAATGTTCCGTTTTTCATCAGCAAATTTCTTATATTTTGGATTTCTGTGAAATTTACTAATAATACTGTGGCTTCTTAGGACATGAGCAATTTGAGATGTAGGTACATACAGAGTGAGTCAATAGTGGGGGATTCTTTGATTGCTCCTAAACCATCACCATTCCAGTAAAACTGAAAGGAGGAGTATTGTAGAGAATCTCGAGCTGCATCACCTAAAAATATTAATCTTTATACTGGGTGTTTCATAAAAGCTGTATGTCACAGTTGTGTTTTTTTTTAAATGGAATGGGTAATTTTTTATGGCAGTTTATGAAAGAGTATTGAAAAATATTGTGATTTTATTAGGCACACCTTATGTCTAAAGTCTATGGTTAACAAGTTATTGCCAGTTTTGGAAAGAAACAGTAGTCACTTCAGAGCCTGCAGGAACACTCATAATTATTGATAGACAAGTTCTGGCTTTTGAGGAGTATTAGAGATATGGTCATTAATGTCATGTTCCATACAATCGAATCTGTTTCGATAAAACAAATGAAATACAGGGATTGACGCAAAATCTTCAAAAACTCTTCTTTTTTAAATGGAACACCTGGTATTTTTTTCTATCAAAATTATAGCTCTTTGAACCCTCTTTCTTTCTTATTGATCATTCCCTATACCTAAACCTGATATTTTCTGATATATTTGCGAATTATCATAAAATATGCACTACCTAACGAAAGTGCACGTTTTTTTGAGACAAAGGAGACGGTGTATCATATTTTGACAGTTAATTTTTGTTAGTTTATTTATGCGAATATATTAAGTGAAGATGAAGTTCAACAAAGAAGAAAGAGTGAAGATGATTTATGCACTAAGGGCAAGTGGCCAGAGTCCGCTACTTGTCCCTAGTGCACAAATAATCTTCACTCTTTCTTCTTTGCTGAGCTTCATCTTCACTTAATATTTTCGCATAAATAAACTAAGAAAAATTAACTGTCAAAATTTGTCACACGGCCTCCTTTGTCTCAAAAAAACTTGTGCACTTTCGTTAGGTAATGCATATTTTATGATAATTCGCAAATATCTCAGAAAATATCAGGTTTAGGTATAGGAATGATGAATAAGAAAGAAAGAGGGTTCAAAGAACTATAATTTTGATAGAAAAAAAACAGGTGTTCCATTTAAAAAAGAAGAGTTTTTGAAGAATTTACGTCCATCCCTGTATTTCATTTGTTTTATTAAAACAGGTTCGATTTTATGGAACATGACATTAATGACCATATCTCTAATACTCCTCAAAAGCCAAAACTTGTCTATCAATAATTAGCAGTGTTTCTGCAGGCTCTGAAATGACTACTGTTTCTTTCCAAAACTGACATTAACTTGGTAACCATAGACTTTAGACATAAGGTGTGCCTAATAAAATCACAATATTTTTCAATACTCTTTCATAACCTCCCAACAAACACAGGACCATCGGCCGGCAGCCGATTAACTGCCGTAAGGAAGTACTTCAAAAGAGTACTACTCGTGCACCATGTAGGCACGTCGCGCAGGGCATTATGACGAGGTAACTGCTACGGAATGCTTCAGGAGTACGCTATTGCGGCATAGATCTGAGTACTACAGTGAATGTGTTTGGAGCACTTCTGGAGCATCTTTGCACGCATTTAATCCAAAAGGTTGGCGCTATACATCCTTAGGTTGGTATTGGTATGTATTGCCATCATTACAGGTTATGTATGAAAGCGTGTCCGCGACGAAGTCTTCAAGTGTGGCATTTGAATAAATTTACGAAGAATGGAGAGGTATGTTATTACAGATTAATATTTTATTATACTCCACTATCCATTGAACAATGCAAAATATGTCCTGACTTTTTCCACCGTTGAAAGTTTCAATTGTCAATTAAGGGGTACCCCACGGACTTATACGTACCTATATCTAAGTCCGTTGGGTACTCTAATGATCTTAAATTGATGATTATGTATATTTTGGAATTAGAAATAAAATAAATATTATACAGGGTGTTAATAAAAAAACTTTACACATTGTGCAATACTTTTTTTGGTATTACCACACATTCGATATGACATTTGACGTTTTATATTATTGTTGCAATTGTTTATTTTATCGCGTTTATTTAGATACAGCGATATCGCCTTTAAATTTGCAGATGTAAATAAAAATTTTAAAATTGCATATCTCGAAAACCATTGAGCATTGGACCTCTATGTACTAGAATTTTTTTCTTATTTTGATCTCTATTATCACCTACCACAGTGTGTAAAGTTTTTTTTTAACACATTCTATTTATGCTTTACATACACTGCGTCCATGTAGCATGGATCCTAGGTATTTACGTGGAGAATCTTTAACCCCATGCTAAGTTATGTTAAAGTGCAGTTAGGAAACTGGAATTTTAGGGATAGTTGGAGCAAGTCATGAACTAAAATTGAGCCAAATATGAGCCCCATGCGAACAACACAATTAATAATATTCAGCGATAAATTTAAGTCAAAAATTAATTTCATTTCTGCATCCGTCAAGATGCCACCTTTGTTTTTTAAAATTAATTAATTGATACTTCTTTTATGCAATTTTTCATAAATCATGATGCCATAATCTATCATGGCATGCGAAAATTTAAAATAAATTTTTCAAAAGTTTACCACTGAATATTATCAATGATGCTAATCATATACAGCTCATATTTGGCTCAATTTTAGTCCATGACTTGCTCCAACTATCCCTAAACTTTCAGTTTCCTAGCTGCATGCTTGCAAAACTTTTCCAACGCAAATCCCTATGGCCCATGATAAATGGAACGCACTGTATATTCCAATGTTAGTTCTGACTACTTCAAGTAACTGTCCGAAAAAAATCCCTTATCCAAAGCTGTAACAAAAGAAGTACAGGACGTCATGAAAGAGTGGCTCAGAAATACTTGTGACAGGGTGAAAAGGAATTGATTTTAAGATCATTTTAATTTTCAATTATTCATAGAAATACTTAATTTTTTGTTTATAATTGTTACCTATTATTTAAATTCTATTAATCGAATGTTTATATCAATTATATGTAATATTTTTAAAAAATAAATAATTATGAAAAGTCTAAGAATGAGTTATTGTACTGAATCGTCCCAAATATTCAGTGTGAAAGCATTGATTGAATTCTAATACTGAGTTTTAGTCTGCGGTAAAAGGTATTGGAACATATAACCCAGTTTTCATGTTTAAAAAAACAGATAAGTACTCGTATATGCAAAGTTGGAGCAGTAATGTTTTGAGAAATGCAACGGCTTAGTACGTTTCGCAGGTGCTCCCGTAGTACTTCCAACTGCCGGTAAAATGTACGTCTAGAGTACATTCCCGGTGTTCTGTGTTTGTTGGGTGTATTCAGAATTCCCATGATTGTTTTCCCCTCCAATCACTCCTTTAGCATTCTTGGTTTGAGTAGAGTTTTTCTTTTTCTCGCGAAAAATAATGTTTGATGACCACACGAAATTCGCTTTTTTTCCATTTTGGCCCTCACTCAAGAACTACATGACGCAGGTTGCTCAAAATTTTACAGCATTCCTCCCATAACCGGAAGTAGTGTTAGTTGCAAAGCGGGAAATTCAAAAAGTCACGGACTTATTGACCCACCCTCGTATACAGGGTGATCTATTAAAATAGTCATATCAACAATTATCACAACCAAAGCAGTACGAACCAAGAATTCATATGCACATTAGTAATCCTAATAGTTAAAAAACTAAAGTAATCCGCATTACAATTCGATTTGAGATCACCACCTCTCATTCAGGGCCTCAGACTGATTGAATAATTGCGCTTATTTTTAAAAGTGCGTAGGCCGACGACAACCAGTTGGCATCTCTCGTCAGTCCAACTCGGCAAGTGGAACATATTGCTTTGATTATGACGAATGTTAACTACAACTTAATTCGGTTTACCCGTACGCTCATTGTCGCGGGGCACTTGAATAGAATTGCTTTACCTAAGTAGTCCACTCGGATGACGGATCCAGTTTCGGAGTCCGTAGCCAGCCATCCTACAGGTGAGGCCCTCGACTCTGACCTGTCACTGTCAGACCGGAGGTCGTCGGACGTCTCCTCCTGTATGGTCTCCAAATACACGTACTGTTGACCGATAGCGCCGTTCAAGAATAGGTCGGCATCTGAAACGAAATGGAGAAGAGCGGTTTTTTAGACTTGAGGCTCTGCCACGTTTCGAATTCCACGCGTCAGTGACAAGCTCGGAAATTCGAAAAGCGAAACGCCCAGCTAATTGAGCGTTTGTGGAAAACGCGTGCGCTATACAGGCGAGGAGAGTAGGATTGTCATCGTTTATGACGGCCAATTTAAATTGTAGCCGAAGAGCAACGATGTATGAAAACACACTTGTGTGGCGACGAGCAATTCAAATAGTGATAACGAGCAGTTACAGCCATAATACTCTTTAGTTGTAATGGTATAATGACAAACTATTAAAAATGTAAATACATTTCTTTATCTTTTGAAAAATGCACATTTTTTTAATACTCTTCAAAAGCACAAAAGCACTTTTCGACCCTATTCCGAAATTCAACAAAACATCGGTTTAAAGAAGCAATGAAGGTACTTGTGTGGTAGTTAAGAGGGCTCGATACTTCCTGTAAAATGGATTCCCGTTTTGTGGTCATATGGTTGATATTTTCAAAAAAAGTTTCGTATAAAACTTTCTTATTATTATTGTCGCTATTCACGCAGGACCATGGTTTTTTTTCAACAATTTTTTTACCCTAGTTTTTTGTTTTTATTTTTGAAATGGACGAAGTTTGTAAAAAATCTGGTCGTCCGTCGATGACTCCGCCTAGTCACTTGCTGCCCCCTTCTAAAACGGTCTCCTAGCTCCTTATCTGCGCCGGCAGTACAACGTCGATGCTAAATTTCATGCGAAGTATCCAGACCTCTTAAAGGTTGAAATTGTAACAGAACTGAAAATAAAGCAAGCACAAGACGGGAATTTGGTGGTCACTTTAAAGTGTGCCCGAACGAGAATAGGAAGGACCTCGAAAGGTCAAATTCCTCCAGAGCCGTACTGCTCGATGGCCAAGAATTTCGGCCGACCTCTGGTGCAGCTGGCCGTTTATCCACGCACCGCTCCGCTGGGTCGTTGACATTGTGAATGCAGAAAAGCAGGAGCGGAACCTAATAAAGTGATACCTATGCCGGCGAGGCATGGAAGCCGCTCTCAGGGGAGGAAGGAGAGCGATCCGATGGCGATTTACCAGAGGCCGAGTGCATTATTTCAGTCTCGGCCATTGAAACGAGGCCCGGTTACGATTCACCGATGGTGAGAGGATGTCGACACGGATTATTTACTCGGAGCTCTGCCGAGCTGGGCATCTTGGGAAATGTCTTCGAGGTGAAAATGCGGACCGTGCAGGCGGAAAGGCGCAAACAATCTCCGGGAGAAAAGAAAATAGGAAGGTGCGAGTGGTGATGTGAAAGGACGGGGACGGAAAAAAAATGGAATGCAAACGAGATGCAGGCTCCGTTAATTAAGCGTGGAGTTTTGTTTAGTCTTGGTGGTTGCGAGCTTAGAGATTGGATTTCGTAAGAGTGCTCTAACTTCGGCCACAACTTACACTAGCTTAGGCTAATAATGAAGCTAGAGATCATAAACATATTCATAGCAGGGGTGCTCAGACTTAAACCATTGGCGATCTACCGTAAAAGAAGTAGGTGGTAAATCTGAATGCCAAGCTAATCCCACTCATAACTTCGAAAGGGAGCAGTTTAATTAGTCGCCGCAAATTAAAAATCAAAGTTTGATTATCGAACTGTTTTTCAATTGGAGGTCACTCTTGACCGCCCATGGCCGCCACTGCAGATTCGCAACGCTTCTTTTAAACTGCAATCAACGCACTCAATCAATTCAGCTCCATCATCAAATTGATTCGCAGTGCAGGATGGAATCAGAGCGGCTAAATGAAGCGATCAGCCTGTTTTCCGCGACGGGAAATGCACAATCACCAGATGCCGGTGACGCCGAATCAATTAAGATTAGTGCGAACTGGAGGCTGCCTCTTCTTGTTTGGCCGTTTCCCTCGAACGCACGCGAGTTGCCCGGACGATTAATCTGATCGTCCCCGAAAGCCACCTTTCACGAAACGCATGCATCATGGGAAACCTAATCGAATTGTTGACTTTTCGCTGATTTGCAAGAGCCTTTCCAGCTTAGTCTAGCGAGGGATAAAATTCGATAAATTATCGCCTTCGTTGCGCGTTCGCGCTTTCTCCAGTACCTACCCAGCGTTTTATATGTACAGCCATCAGGGAAATCCGTCAGCAGACAGTTAAATCGGATTCGAACGGAAAAAATGCGAGTCTCCAAGGTTACATTACTCACGATTATGCTCTATGAATGTAATTTCTGCTGCTGTTTTCAGTACGAGTGCAATTCCTGGTGTTGTTTTTGGTATGCGTGCTGTTTGTGCTGCCGCTTTTAGTTCGAACGCAATTTCTGGTCCTGCTTTGCGTTAAAATGTGATTTCTGCTCCTGTTTTGTGATGGAATGCGATTTCTGCTCCAACTAGAACGCAATAATAGTTTCTGCTCGTGTTACATATGGCGCGTTCGAGTTCTCTTATCCTTATCGCTGCCCCACGTTATCATCCCCAAATTATCGGCTCTTGCCCACGCAACCGTCGCGCCATGGGAATGGCGACGCTTTGTTTTGCATCCTTCTCGCAATTTCTTCCCATGTCTTGCCAGACCATTGTTTTGGTGGAGAGTTGGGAAAACCGCCGTTATTCGCAATCCAAGGTGCCATGTATTGTTTCCGTTGCGAAATCTTTCATTAATTGTTGGCTATTCGGAATGAAAATTCATGTTGGGCGCAGGAGAAACAACAAATGTGTACTTATGTTCTTCAAGGTGGAACTTGAAATTTTCATGATTCAATGTAAGAAATTTTTGTCCCAATGGAAATTGTGTACATACTTACACATTCATAAAATTATATGTATATGCCTAATATCTTGAGCCACTTTTGGCGTAGTGCAAATGAAGTCACTTGATGTCGGTTATCGAGTCAACAAGTTATGTTACGTTAGCAGTTTATTGCTGGACAGTAGTTAGAGATATTAGAGACTCTAAAGAACATGAATAGAGAAGACAGCTAACTCATCATTTTAGGGGCTATTTTCATGTTCAGCGTACCCAATTACATCAAGAAAAGTGGATTTCATGCATCGGATTATTTCCGAATGTGAATCTCATCTCATCAGGTTCTAATGGGGTATTTTTCGATTTTTTTTTGGGGGGCATTTTCGGATAGAACAACGAAAATTGTTAGGTCAACTGCTATTTTTTTCTTCCACCTGAAACCGAAGATCCACCAATGGATCAGGTTCTTGCTCGTTTGTACTTGTGAAGATGAAACCGGATATTACCCGTCCGAGAAATCGTCGAATCGCGGAATCAACGACCGATAAGCGCATTCGAGGCTTACGCAAACAAGGAAATCTAATTATGGTCCCCCCGTGCATGCGAGGCACCGCTGCACTTTCGATCTCCCCGTGCAATAATCATACCTGGGTTTCCTAGGAAGTCCTCCTTGTCGAGCAGGGCCGTGGGCGGTTGGAAGCCGTACGCCGGCAACCAGGGGTTGCTTCCAGCCAGATCCACAGGTTGACCCGGCCAATCGCTGAAGGCGAGATCTTCCATGGCACGAACCGAAAGTCATTCACACGGTCACGCAACGGTATCTCGCCTGTTCTTTCCTTCTCTGGCGCGAGAGCGCTGCCGTAAGTGCGGTCGAAAAACGCGGGGCACCTGTTGCGGAAGCGAAAACGACGCATTCAGGTGATGCGGCTCGACTTTTCCCAACATAAAAATTCGTTGGGAAATGCTCGTCTACTCCGTTAGGATGAACGAAAATCCTAATTGAAGGCGAAGTGGTCTATCCACGACCACGTCTCATTATGACGAACCATAAGTTGTGACGAACGACACTCTACGTACCGAGGGACGAGAAAGGAAACTGGTTGAGTATTTCGTTAAGGAAAACGAAATCCACTTAAAAGAGGAATGCTTTCAGGTATTCCATGAAATTTACAGCTATCGAATTGTACCACCGTGAAATAATAGACCGCGAAATGATCGCACTGTATGCCTAGGAATCGAACTGTTGCGACCAAGAAATACGTAATCAAATGGCACGATCAGTCGATAGTTACAAGAAAATTACGGATTTCCACCGAAATATCTGAGGTCGAAACGAAAAATGGTGAATTTTGAGCCGTTCTGGTCGATCGTCGACTCTAGACGAAGGTACTCGAACAATCCTAATCGGCGAATGGAGTATGCACTGCCTTCGCATCGTCTTCTAGGTCGCAGGACAGTTGGCAGGCGCAGCAGCCTACTGTCCCCAAAAGTCTAGTGCGCAAGATGCAACAACGCGCGACAAAAACTCTCAACACTACAACACCCGCACCCCTTTTCCGTACGTTCCGAATCTCCAACGTACTTATCGCGCAAAGTTCTTTCCTGCCAGAGCGCAAGTTAACGACTGCCCGCCGGGAAACCGTATCACCTTTCCATCAACACAAGCACTCGAGTACTTTCGAAAGGACGAGCCAGCGCCGCGCTTTGTTCCTCCGCCGGCTCCTCTTCCCCACAGCGGGGCCGCGGCAGCGGCTCCAGACCGAACCCCCTGGCACCAGACGCACTAGAGGGCGACTCGCGGGTCGCCTCCTTCAGCGCGTTATTTGTAAACAGAGTATTGGTACCCGCGGCACGCGCGCTCCGCTCTGCATTCTCTCCGTACGGATGTAACATAACAAATGGAAAAAATGACGGGCAGAACCAGCGGACCAAGTCGCGGCTCCCACGTGATGCTGAAAGCCAATAAGAAAGGCGAGGGCAGGTTGCCGTGTCCACTTGTGCGAGCGCCCCACATGCCTTCCAAGCCTTGTACACAATCCGCTGGCGATATCCGCCGATCGCCGCGCAGCGGCGAAGGCGAGTCATAGGGGAAATATTTGCCTTGCCTCTTGAACACTATCGCCTTTTACCACTCAACTGGAGTAGGTAGGGCCGCGAGTCACTAAATATTGTACCTGACCTGTGGGTAGGGCAGTCTTGGGTCTGTCTGTCTGTCTGTCTGTCCTTCTGTCCGTCTCTCCTTCTATCCTTCTTCTGTCCACTCCCTGATCGGAACTCGATGGCGCGCCCCTTTTTTTGGCCGCGTTCGCCGCAACCCGACTGCCCCGATGGGTTCGGCGCGAACTCATCAGGGGGCTGTGTCGTGGCAACCGCTGCTGTCCAACTGCGGCCAAAAAGGGGCGCGCCATCGAGTTCCGATCTGGGAGTGGCCGCCGCTTTCGCTCTAGTTTCCGCGCCGGAATCATCGAGTTAGTTATCGGACGCGCGCGTAAAGTTTCCGGCCGGAATCATTGAGCGAGTTGTCGGACACAAAGATGCATCCTCGGCGGAAATTCTGGAGTACATATGTATTACCCATATTTTTGGAAAAACGAGAAAAACATTCCGCCAATAAGAGCTGCTTCTCTTTACTATTATACAACCATTGCAAACGAAATATCTACCCGTATTAATTATTATACGACAATAATAATCATAACAATAATTACGTATGCCGGAATAGTTTCGCGCATCCTCGGTACTTCACAGTCCAGTCACGCCTGAACGTGATTGGTGGGTTTGTTGTGCAGTGTAGTGTGACGTCCCACCGCCAGGATCAATCCACATCACCGAAACGTCAAACCCGAGGTCACAGCTGTCAACGTCAAAAATATATGTCAAATTCAACGTGTATTCCTGCTTGTCATCGCTTATTTTCGTAGTGAAAGTTCGCCTGCCAGAAAAGCGACTCGAAGCTTTCACTTCTGGTGTAAGTAATAAACAGCCCACATATTAAAGGGGATTACCACCGTTAAGGTTAGTTTATGTGCGTTATTTTTTACTGAGCTTGAAAAGCATTCGTGTTGGGGAATAATTTATTCTTATACGATAACCAAGACTATACCATGTTTTAATAATACTGAATAATTATCGTAAAAAAAATTCAGATAAAAATGGATGAAGAGTACATTGACGCTGAAGAAATGACACCTGACAGCACGGGGAGTTACATAGGTAAAACCCTTCATTCGTAATTAAGAATACTTTCCATCATATTAGGAAATTCCCACATTTAAATAACTGATTTACCACATAAAATTCTTTTCGATTAAACGTACCGTAGTATCGCTCTATGAAACCTACGGATGGTACCTTCTCATCGTTGTTGCTTTGTGCGTCTACCTTTACACAAAGAACAAGTCGAAAATCCAGCAATATTTCACCAGGAAAGCGGAAGAGGAATATTCTGCTAAATACCACAAAAATCCTGATTTGATGGCTGCGCGGGTCACAGCCCAACAAGCTTACGTGGAAAAATTGCAGGAACAGTACAAGAGAGATGCCGAGGTGTACGAGAAGAAAATGCAAGAGGTCAGTTTTTGATTCACTTCACGTTCCTTTGAATTAACTGTAGGTACTGTAACCATTGCATACATAAAACTCGCTGCAGGTACCTCTTTCAGCACTTGCTCTCACATTAAATTATCGTAATTTTCACCAGAAACATATAAGATTAAATATATTCCTTGCAGAAAGAAGAGAAGAAAAAAGAGGAACGGTTAGCTAAACTCGAAGCCACTTGCGCGGGAAATAAATTAGGTGACGGAAAGACGAAATGCTGGCGACCTGAATACAATCCGCTAATGGGTAACGGGTCTGGCTCTTCGTACAGAGCTCCAAAAAGAAGCGCATGCAGTGGAGGAGGATGTGGGGGCAAAAAAGACTAGTCATCCACTTAGTTTATTATTTTTGGGTCTCAATTTATTAATAAACTGAATACATTACCGTACCCTAGTTTTCACACAATGTAAATATAGTGGAAATATATTGATAATTGGACATTTAATCAATACTTATGCTTGGAAATTTCACCCATGTTATTTTAATAAATGTTCCATCAATATTACAGCAAACCTTGGCGCTTGAGATCCTCATACGTTTTCCTATTCACCACATTCCCTTGCGAATCCTCATATTCTTCTTCAGTTTCCGGTTGCCACCTCTCGCTCTGTTTCTGAACCTTCAGTTTCTCCCACAAAGCCAAAGCGTCTTCAATCTGCGTGACGTTGGCAAAATGGGCCGTGTTTGGGATTCCCAGGCAACGCATCCCATGAGCGTGCCTCCACTCGGCGAAGTGCCTTTGGAAAGCCTTCGGGCCCTTGTAAATGTAGTTACCGCATATCTCGCAATTGTAACTTATGTTCAACCCGTGCAACTTATACAGCCAATAGGGAATCGGCTTCCCATCCCAACCCAACGGAAGGTTTTTAGGGTTGTATGGGACGTCGTCGGTGTCATCATCGATGCTTTCATCGTCCGATTCTTCGTTTTCACTATCGTCGCGCTCCCCATCAGTACGTGCCTGTTTCCGCTGAACGTTTTCTTTAGTAGCAGCTCTCTGAAGGGAAATTATCTCCGCTAATCTGTAGACTTGAGCTTCTAAACAAGCCAATTCTCGTTGACGTAGTTGCTCTTTTTCTCGGCTCGCTTTACCAGACCTATTTTTCGCCAACAGGGAAGGATCTAGGGAAGTCAAGCCCTTTGTAGAGAATAATCTCTGCGCCCTTTCTTCTAAAGTTCCACCGCATTTCATCCCTAAGGCCATTAGAGCTGATTTAAGGCGATCGAGTCCTAGAGATGCCAACTCTTCCCAACTTGAGAAAGCGGATAGTTCTAGATGTGCACCTACGTTGGCCAAGGCTGAACCGGTTTCTTTCTAGAATTGAAAAGGATTAGAATTACTACCTTACTACAGTTTAACCACTGTAGAACGTTTAACCCCTTAACTACTGGAAAAATGTAATGTTATGGACCCGAGTCGCTTAACTACTGGAAAAATGTAATCTTATGGACCCGGGTCGCTTGATGGCGACCGCTATAGTTGATTATTCAAACTATGGCCTAAATTTGGACCAATATACATCACAGTTACAACAAAAAATATTCTGTGACAAAGCATAAGCAATTTACCGGCCATCCGGGAATCGTCCCAGAATCCCACTGTGCTACTACAACGTCCGATTCATTCTGTAAATCAGCGTCCAAATCCATAAGGGGTTTAATTCTTTGTACGAAAGAGTACAAGTAGTCGATTAAAGTGAGCAGGTATTTCCTGTATTCCCCGGTTTTACGGTCTTTGGGGATGTCGTACAGTTGATCGAACATTCCCAAGTACGTGATGTAATCGACTTTCTGTAAATCATGTAAATCATTCAGTTTCAAATGTAGTCGGAGTAAAATTTTCGTTACCTCTATTCCCTTTAAATTTATGTACTTCTCGTAGCATTCGTGCAAATCCAAATATTTCCCGTAACCCTCTTCGTCGGTAAATTCGACCATGTCTGTGAACCGAGTTAATAAATTTCATTGTGGTAGATGAATTGTAGTCCATTAACTTTTATCGGACGAATGTTAAATATATGTAACTAAATTCATATGTAACGCTAAAAATTAGCATTTATTTTGTGAAGAACTCACTGGACATTTCTTCTGTTGGATTCTCCCTAGCTTTGGCCAACTCGTCGAATTCAACGGACATTGGAACGCTTATTTCGTTCGGATGTTTCCTATAAAAATCCTTAATCTGTTTGAGTCGGTTGTAGAACTCTTGGAATTCATTCGGACCAGTGAGCGACGCCACTTCACTCTTCCTCTGCCCGTCTTTGTCTTCGTAAAGATCCACCAAACGTTCCGTACTAGTTAGATACCTTTCCAGTAGGATTTTCAGTCTGTGGTCCGAATTGATGGTCTCACGGTACTATTCGAAAGTAACGAGACTCGGGTTAAAATTTTAGCATTATAATTGAATTGGTTATTTGGAAAAAGGCACGTATACACAATAAGAACTTTATCAAGACGCCGCTTTTCATTGTTTTACGTGCTATTTTTATGGAATATGGTTTGTAGTTTATTTGAAATAAACACAGTATCAGTTTATTGCAATGCCTTCATTTTGACGAGTATAATAAATGAAAGAAATACTCATCAAAGTTGATGTTTTACGGTACTTACCACATTTTTCTTATGCAACATTTCCTTCACCATAGCATCCACTAGACGTTCCCTCTCCTCATGATAACGCCGCTGCTGTTCTAAAATCGTTTCCATTTTGAGAGAAAACGACTTACCAAAGGGAAAAGCCTATTTTCCTAACAACGCTCCACCATTAAACAAGCATGAAGTTGGCTGACTAAGCGAACCTAACCTCAAACTTGCAAATATAACCTCACATTTTGACAGTTCACCATAGACCTAAGCAGTGCACCATGGACTTTTATAATTTGTGAAGTCCATTATCTTGTTTTCTAACCTCACTTTCGCGATACCTAACCTCACTTATTTGCCACATAACCTCTCTTTATTGTCGCATAACCTCACTTTATGTAAATATAGGTCTATGCTTCGTAAAATCACGAACCTCACTTTTCAGTTCACAATCGTATCTCTTTTGCTTTAATCTTACTTCTGATTAAAAAATTATGCTGATATTATAGAACTAAAAATGTTAAATCCACAGCAGAGTTGTTATCGGAGATAGCGAGTTGTTTATTTAGCACGGATTAAGTGTTCATTGTAAAATGCAACTCTTTGGAAAGACATCGCAAGTGATGTCTGTAGTGCGCAATTTTTGTTCCAGCTCTTCAAGTAAGCCCAATTTCATTATACTTTTTTTACAGGTACATATTATTTGCACCACCATTTTTATGTATAATATTCTTAAATTATATTCATATAATAAATATAATTTTAAATAATATCTCATGATCAAAATTTAAAACCACTACACCATAAAACGATAACACCGGCCTGCAGTTACGTTAAAAACTTGATTTTACCTGTGATCAAAGACCAAAAATTGTACAGTATCCTACGCATTGCTGTGATTCAACTCCACCGGGTTGATAATAAAAATTAAATTTTATAGCGTTAATCATAGGCCGCGAAGGCTCCGTAACCACCATAGGCATAAACCGCCCCGAGAAACGCAACTGCGTGAACGCCTCAACGGCAGAACAACTCAAAAAAGCTATAGAAGACTTCGAAAACGACGACACAAGCCCTTCTGCTGTTTTATACGGACTTGGGGGGAATTTTTGTGCCGGCTATGACTTGGGGGAATTATCGAAGCTTGAGGGAGACTCCACAAATTTCGTACCTGAAACGGGTACAATGGGGCCGACAATGAGACATTTAAAAAAGCCTATTGTTGCTGCAATAAGTGGCTATGCAGTAGCAGGCGGTTTAGAACTGGCCTTAATGTGCGACTTGAGGGTTGTGGAAGAAACAGCGATAATGGGAGTTTACTGTAGGAGGTTCGGTGTTCCTTTAATCGACGGTGGAACAGTAAGATTGCAAGCTATGGTTGGATTATCGAGAGCTTTAGACTACATTTTGACTGGCCGATCGATCGATGCTAAGGAAGCTTTAGCTGTTGGCTTAGCTAATAGAGTTGTAGCTTGTGGAACTTGTAAGTTCTTAACTTTACACAAAATGAGTAAATTACAAGATTCTTAATTACAATAGCTTTGGGCCAAGCTGTACAATTGGCAACGTCGCTAGTGAAGTTTCCACAAGCTTGCATGCTAGCGGATAGGAATTCCACTTACAACGCAGCGTTTGCCACTTCTTATGAGAAGTTGTTGGAATATGAGAGGATAAAAGGAAGTGAAATTGTAACGAAAGAGTCCATAGCAGGGGCTAGACGGTTTGTTTCAGGTATTGGAAAGCATGGGAAGTCTGTTAATATAACGGAGAGGGAAATTCCTGATTGGGAGAAATACATCAAAAGTAAACTGTGATTATTTTTTGGTGATTCATAGTTGTAAAAAATGTTGTGAAATATATTTGCAGCAAAAATGTTGTAACATATGTAGAAAAAAATGTATATGCTGCAAGAGTGTTTTTTTTTGCGAATAAATATTTTCTAATGAGAACTTCTACTCCTTCTGCTTGGCTTCCGGTGTATAATATTACTGGACTCGCTGGTGTGTGAAGTAGAACTCTTGCGGCTTTCCTTACTCTTCATACTTCCTCTGCTCATCAGAGTTTCTTTGCTCTTTAGGCTAGCTTTACTGAGCTTTGTCTTCAATTGCGATTTTCTCGCACCCTGGAAATACGGTTTTCCATTGATTCTCGTTTTTTTTGTTTATAAAATAATCTTTTTGTATTGAAGTGGAACGGAATTCTCACATCAAATGTTGATTTTTTAGCCATGTTCATCTTTGTTAGTTTGAGATAAATGTCTGTGTATAATTTGGAAGTCCTATTCAATAATGGTTGCAGAGATATGTATGTTCCGAGGTTGTTTCCTAAAATTAATTTTATTTCAGGAAAATCATAGAGAATCGACTGTAATAAATATTTCTATTTTTAAACTCTTCAAAATACAGTTTATAAGAATATATTGCTTAGAAATGCCTACGTGTAATAAAAACTTACTTTCAATAACCACTACGTAGTAGGTTTCTTTAGGCTTCAAAACATCCGTGGCGTAATAATGGGCTTTTAGGGTCTTAATTTGAGTCAATTGTCCGTGAGAATCGCACAAATCGAAATCGCTGCCTTTATCTATGTCTACTTTTTCGCAGATATAGTCCAGAAGTATTTGCGTATAACAGTTGGGATTGAATAAGAGCTCGTTGTTATCGAGAGATTTAGATTTTTGGAACGAAATGTCTGATGAAGTGCGGATAGTGTCTATTTCGGAAGATGATGCCTTTTCTAGTGTTCCATATTTCAGAATGCAGTACATACTTGCTAGTATATTAGCACAAATATGTTATAAATTCTTGGTGGTGGTTTTATTTATTAGCACTATTTGTGTTTTATGCAGATTTTTCTATTCGCTTTTGTTGTCTTGCTTTTTGGAATAAATCCAAACAGTAAGGATTGAATAAAAAATCCTGACAGGTGCGGAGATTAGGATTAGGAAATTCTCTACTCTCAGAAAATTGATGCAAATCAAATGTTTGATATAGCAACAACATTTTGTACTGTGATCGCAACCAAAAATATCAGTGAAAACTTCCCCAATCTCCCAGCAACCCTCTTGAACAGCTGCTATGTTAGTTGGAACCATAGCAACTGTCGTGGCAACTCGCTATTGCATACAAACAAGCAACTCTTCTGAAAGTCAGTGTCAAACGAGTGATGTCAGTTCCTTCAGTTTTCCAATAACCAAATAACAAAATGGACTGGAAATACATCCTTAAACTTTCACCGGAAAATTTATCAGACGATGGCAAAGACGAATTATACAACACGATCGCTTGGTACGATTGCGAGAGTGAGGATGTCGATTTGAAGAGGCTCACTTGCCTCTTCAAACTCAGCCAGGAAATAATGAAGTTTAAGGATGAACAAGTTCAAACTTTAATTGGAGAATTAGACGAATTAGCCGCTAAACAAGTTGAGGATGCTAGAAGAGGGTCTGGTTCGGACGGGAAAAGCTCAAAGTCTAAACGTTCTCAAGGGTCCTTCGAATACGAGGGTGAGCAAAATTATAATTTTTCGTACAATTTTAATTCGGTATACGAAGTAATAATTATCATGAATCTTCTTTGATTATACTGAAAATAATTTATTGATTCAGAAGTAACAAAATTTGCATAGAACGCATTCTCCTAAATGCTTCGAAGTATAATAAACGAATAAAGTATAATTTATTTATTCAAATGAGGGGGGAAATAATGATTGCAAATCCCATGCAGAAATGGCGGACCAAATAAAAAGTTTAAAGTCCAAACTGCGACAGAAACAAAAACAAAATTCGACGTACGAAAAAGAGATTGAGAAACTCCAAATGAACATTAAATCCCTGGAGAGGGAAAAATCCTATTTGCAAAAGGAATTACAGAGCCATGGGGATGAATCACAATCAGATATTTCCGAGGCGGTTAAAGAACAACAAAGGGAATTGATTGAATCCGTCAATGAGAAGAATGATCAGATATCAAAGCTTTTGGATGACATCGAAGTAATTGAATTTCCATTTGAAAATCAACTAATTAAAATTATTAAATCGCAATTTTCCAACGGTTTCCGTCCAAATTTTACCAATTTTCAATGCAGGCTAGTGAAAACGACAACGTCACCCTCCGAGAGAAATTAACTTTAATAAGAGATCAATTGGAGGAAGCGACTGATCAACTATCTACACTCAGTGATGAATTAAAAGGGTCGAAGCTTTTACTTGGAGAAAAATCTGGTAAAAATTATTCCACGTTCTCTAGATATGTCGGCAATATTCTGCTACTACTACTGCTAAACACTACGAAATATTGCATATAAGCAGGAAATTCCTAAATACGCTTCATCGGGCCCCAATTGGGCGAATTATTAATCAATTATTATTGGCACACAACAATGTCTAAATACGCGTGCACCTGATTTATGTAGAAAAAGCACAATCATTCACTCGACCAAACTTCCCCTAAAAGTAAAACAAAAAACGCAATTTTATCCCTAAAGATATTTTGGAAAAAGCCAACCAACAAATCGTCTTACTCAAGGCCGACCTCGAAGAACTAATGCAAGATCGCGAAAGCAAGAACCAAGAGATAGAACAATTCACCAGAGATATAGATGCGAGAGTTGATGAGTGGAAGCGAATCCTCGACGAAAAGAACGACGAAATAAGAGAACTGAAGCAGAGAAAATACGAATCTGACAGCAGCGACCGCGAAAGCTCTCATTCTGTCAAACTTAGAAAAGCCCTGGGTGAGAGGGACAGGAAAATCTTGGAGTTGCAGCAGCAACTGCAGAACGCGACGACGGAAATGGAAGAAAGCACCAAGTTGATCGAATCTCTAACTCTCAAGCACAATTCGGATAAAATCAAGCTCAAAGAGCACTCGCAGGTGTTCGCGGAGATGAAAGAACAACTGCAGAATACCCACGAACGTTGCAAGGTCCTCCAGGAATCGCTGGCTTTCGTAGAAGCGAAATATAAGGAGAAAGATGAGGATTTGAGAGGAATCTTGGAGAAATTAAAGGGCGATCGAGAACTCTTCTTGCAAGAAGCTCTCTATTCAGTGCAGGCGCTCAAATCGGAAAACCACAGCCAGAGGAAACAGATCGGCAAATTGGTGAAGAGTTGCAATGAAATGCAAGAGGGAGTAGAAGCGTTCGAGTTGGAAAACGCGGCGTTAAGAGTCAAATGCGGATTGTCCCTTGAGGATGAAGTCGACACCAAAAACGTGTTGGCAATTCGGAGGAAACAGGGGAAATTCAAGCAGAAACTCGAAATGCAAATTAACAATTTAAATGAGGAGAAACTTGCGTTGAAGATGGAAGTGATAAATTTGAGGAGGAGTCGTTCCGATTTGCATACTCAGTCTTTAGATGGGAAAATCGGAGGAATCTCGATCAGTGAAAGAGAAAAGTTGGTGGGAGGAAAGGAAGATTGGGAAAGGCATAGAGAATTAGCCGAGGAAAACGAAGCTCTTAGGAAAGGCTTGCACGAGATATTGGAGACAGTGAATCAACAAAGAACTTCCGGGAAGCTTCAAGTTGAGTCTGAAACCTTAGAAGAGCTTTTGAGGGCTCTAGACGTGAAGCACATCTCGGGCTGGTACCATCCTGCGATGAGATTGCAAGCTGAGCTGCACAATTTACAAGGAGTGAACGCTGAAATAAGGGAACAGCTTAAAATGGCCAGAATGGAGCTTAGTGAACGGAAAAAAATTGGATCTTCGACGAAAACGTCTTCGTTGCCATCAAAAGAAGAAACCGAGGGAATGAGGTCTTCGTTGCCATCAAAAGAAGGAGTGAGGTCTCCATTGCCATTAAAAGAAGAAACCAAGGGAAAGAGTAGCAGTGATGAACGTGTTAAATACGGAGGAGATTCTGATAGAGAAGAAGGTGAAATTTCTGGACTTGACGCTCAAACAAAAATGGTCGAAGAACAGGAGAATCTACTGAAAGAAAAAAGAGACCTCTTGGAAAAATTGGAACGTCTAGCGATGGACAACGCAAAATACGAAGAGGAATTGGCCGTTTTGAGAGCCAAAATTGAAGACGTCTGCGATTATAAAAATCTAGGAGAAAACGAACGTGGGAAAGTGGAAAAACTGGCGGAAATGTCCGGAAAATTGGTGGTCTTATCGAGGAAAGTGCTCTATCTGGAAAATCAGGATGCAACTCTTAAAAGAGAGTTGGAGAGAGTTAGGAATAATTGGGACGAAGCGGAACAGAATTGGTCGAAGCAATTGAATAAAGCGAACGTGGAGAATAAGAACATGTCGAACGTGATCCTCCAGTTAGAAAATTCCCTGGCAAGTACAGTCGATTGCTCGATTTACAGGGTGACGCGGGATAATTTGGATTCCCTCATGGTGGAGCAAAGAGATCTCCTGAAAAATTTCCAACTTGCTAAGGACAACCACAAGAAGGAGATGGATGTCCTGATAATCACCAACAAATCTTTAGTGGAGGAAATCGTTGATTTGAAAGCTAAACTTTCGGAATCCCTGGCTAAGCTAAATGCCAAGATCTCCGGCTTGAAAACAGAAGGAAGGGAAAAAGAAGACGGCGCCGGGTTGGCGAAGAAATTGGCCGAAAAGGAGGTGCAAGAACTGTCGGAACGACAAAGGGCCAACCACATCAACAACCTATACGAGCTGGTTAAAGATCAGCTTAAGAACGCGGAAGAACGCTACGTCGAGTTCGAAAAATTCAACAAAGAACTGATGAACAAGAACCTAACGCTGCAGCAAACCGTTAAAGAAATCGAAGACAACGGAATGATTTACGTAAGCGACGGGGTCTTCAAGGAGGTGCAGAAGAAATACGAAGCTTCTCTGAAGGAAAACGCTGGACTCTTGCAAGAGAATTTGAGGCTGTCTGGAGAATTAGAAACTTTGGATCTGGCCTTCAGGAGTTTGAAGGAGAGGTCTTCGGAACGCGAATACGAATTCTTGAGTTTGAAGCACCAAATTGTTGATTTGCAATCGTCCAGCGACGATAAGGCCGTCATAGCCAGGCTTAGCAATGATGTGGTGAGCGCTCGGTTGGGAGAGGCGGAAACCAATAGAATTTTGGCGACCGTCAAAAGAGAGATGGTGAAGATGGAAGGAAGAATTAGCCACTACCAGAGGGCTCTGGAAGAAGAGAGGAGTAGGGTCGGAGTGTTGAGTTCTTGTTACAACCAAAGGCTAGCTTCGTTGAAGCAGCTCATCTTGTACCAACGGTTTAATTACTACGGATGCGTTCCGTACACTTCCGAAATAAAGTTCGTCGAAAGTCTCAATCAGGTGTTGAGCGAAAAGAACCAAGTCTTCCAATTGTTGAATTCGGCGAAGGAGCGCGAGGCGGCGATCAAAATAACCAAGGAAGAGTTGCAGCAGCACTTGGTCGAGTTGGAGGAGTTGAAGGAGAGTATGAAGGTCGGGGATGTTAGCTGGAGTAGGGGAGAGAGCGAATTTCGATTGAGGGAGTTGAAGTTCCAGAAGCAAATTGAGTTTAAAGATGAACTCTTGGAAGAATATAGGAGCAGATTGGCGGAGAGGGAGGAAAAGTTGGTTAAGTTGGAAGAAGAGCTTCTTGAATCCTTCCATAGGTTGGACACGGTTAAGTCGTATTTGTTGAAGGAGAAGACGGAGAGGAGTCTGCAAAGTGTCGATCGGAGCACGCAGACTAGTGCTGATGTTGGGGTGAAGGGGACTCAGACTGTTCTGTTTGAATCAGTGGGTAGTGGCCGTTTAGAGACTGAACAAGGTACTATATCAAGAGGGAATATTATGAGCCAGGAGGAGGATACAACGAATGGTAGAGATGTTGATGTAATGAGGAATAGGAATGACAGTAGAGACTTTGAGGATGGTAATAGAATCGAAAGTAGCAATAGAATCGACGGTGAAAATAGAGACATGAGTGGTGACAATAGAAACATCGGGGATGACAATAGAGACATCCTGGGTGATAGCAATGAATCGAGTGATCGAGATTCCACAAGAAGCAGAAATGGAGAAGGAGATGGTGTTACGAGGGATGGCGCAAGAAACACTGCAAGAAGTAAAATTGAAGAAAAGGCACTTAGAGAAATCGTGGTGGCAGAAGTGGGAAGCGAAATGCAAGCATTGCAAAATGAATTGGCGAAAAAGGAGAAGATGGTTCAGGATTACAAATTGAAGATTAAAGATTTGGAAATGAGTTTGAGTCTCTTCAGGAAACAGTTGGGGGATAGGCAGAGCCAAATTTCTTTCTATGAGAAACTGATTATGGAGTTGCAGTCGAAAAAAGAGAGGGATGTTGCTCCACAACCTGCAGCCGTTTCAGTTGATGTTCCTGATGTGCCAACACAAGATAAACATATTCAAGAATTGCTTGTTTTGAAGGTGTTTATATGTTTTTTTTTCTGGTTATAATTATTTTAAACAACAATAATACGTGGGGAATTCACCGATAAATTTATAGGCGAATTTCAATCTTTTACAATCGAATCTGGCCCAAAAAGAGGACGTTATTCTGCAATACCAAGCTCTGTTGAAGAGTGATAGGGATGAGCATAGTCTTGCAGCCTCTAGAATGCAAGAGGAGGTTAAACAGCTACAGGGTGTTGTAGCGTCCCAGCAACAAGCGTTATCAAAGTATGTCCATGCTAAATTTGCATGTGCAATATTTAGCACATATAGGTGGTGGTCCAAATAGGACGGTTTTATATTTGTCACATTTTTATATCACGATTGACGACGTTGATTCTCCAACAGTTATTATCTATGATTAATCCGATTGGGAAATGTGATTTATTATTGTTCACAATAATTCCCACTGGATCAAATTTATGATACGTATGGAGATGATGAAGCGCTGGTCAATAGTACAATGCACCGGATAAGTCGTACATCATAACTGTCGAAGTGTTTTACACATGGGAAATAAACAAAAATTTAAATTCCGCGTTCAATTTGGACCACTCTTTGTCTCGTCATGGAAAAAGCAATTGCTTTTTCTAAGATCATGAGGTCATTATACTCAGTGTGCAAAACAATGTAAGAAGAGTCGTGTTAGAATGAATAAGAAGACTACAATTCGCAGATTGAAAGAATCTAATATTGACCCAAAAATGAGCAATCCCGCTTTCGAGCATTACATCAAGCATGTCCACGCTCTGGAGAAGCACAGCGCTGACATACACGAAGCCATCAAAGATTTGCAAATTGAGCTCCACAAGAGTCGAGCGGAAGTGCAGAAATGGAGAAGTATGGCTGAGGATAGAATGGCGATGGTCGAGAAAATGAGAGAGGGCGAGAAGGAAGGGCAAAGGGAGTTGGTGAAATACAAGGCGGAATGCGAGAAGTGGAGGGTTGAGGTTGGCGACCTCAAAGATCTCTTCGAGAGGGTTAAAGGTGAGTTGGAGAGTGTGCGGTCTGTTCAGGACGTCCTCAAAGATAAGGAAGGAAAGATACAACAGTTGACCTCTACGATAAAGCAAGTTAGGGGCGAACTTAAGCAGAAGCAGGACAGCATATCGTCAACTTCAACTCGGATGAGTGAGCTGGAAATGGAGAATGACGTTTTGATGAAGGAGCAGGAGAGGTTGAGGAGCAGGTTGGAGAGTATAGTGAATAGGGAGCATAAGGCTAAAGAGGAGATACGCAATTTGAGGGGGCAACTCATCAAACGGTGAGGCGGATTTTAATTTTAATTCAGTTGGATTAAGATTATTAAATAATTTTAATTCAGTTGAATTAAGATTATTCAATAAGGAGGAACATTTGTTCAGCCCACCTCAATCTGCAAGAAGCACCAAAAGCGACAACTCTGTCAAAGAGCAAACCTTGCAGAAAAAGGTTGCCAGTTTGGAGAACGAAGTGGCAACGTTGAAGGAACAGCTGGAGAAGCAGCTGACAATAAACGAAAGCCACAGGATGAAGGTGGCCGAAGATTTTGAGAAGTGGAGTAGGCAGAAGCACTGGCAGCAGACTGCGGAGAAATTCAAAGCGAAATTGAAGGATAAGTCGGATTGTTTCGACAAATTGCAGCAAACTTGCTCGGGTTACAGGATTTTGATTGAGCGACTCGAGAGGGAAAAGCACGTTTTGGAAAACAGGTTGAGAGCTCTGAGGAACCAGAATCCTGGGGCTAGCATCAATAAAATTGAAGCTTTAGAAAGTGAAAACAGCAGGTTGATGCGAGAAATCGAAAGCTTGAGTGGTCGGTTGGAGATGCAGCATCACCATTCTGGAGCTTTAGGTGCGGCGATGTTGCAGGAGAAGCTGGAGGCTCAAGAGAGGAAAATTGCCGTCTTGGAATTATCGGCCAGAGTGAGTATTTGTTTTTACTGTTTTCCCTTTGCAGGATTACAACAGTAGTTGTCGAGGATTACTAACAAAAATATGAAATGATTGCAACAAATATGAATTAGCACAGTTCTTCCATTTTGAGCCAAATGCCATCTATAGGGTTGAGTACAATTCCTTTGGTTTCCATCCTCAAAGGCAGCTCCGTCTTCTCGCAAAGGGTGAACCGAAAATTTTTGATCACCACAGCGAGCGCCAACTTAGCCTGCACCATGGCAAATCTCATTCCTATGCAAATCCTAGGCCCTTCACCGAAAGGGATGTAGGTGTAGTCCTTGATTTGGTGTTTGTTTTCTTCGCTGAATCGCTCAGGGTCGAACTTTTCCGGTTCAGGAAAATATTCCGGGTCCCTTTGGAGGGCGATGACGGGTATGAGGACGGAAAGGCCCTTTTCGATTAGCACGTTCGTCCCAGGGATTTTGTATTCTTCGGTGCACTTGCGCAAGAAGACGGGTGCTGGGGGGTACTTCCTCATGGATTCTAAAGTTTGAGATAATTTTTGGAACCAACTCTACGCACTGATTGGAACCAATTATACGTACAGACCACACAACCGACACTTGCCGTTGAGGACAGCTGCGCATTAAAGGACTATAATCTCCCGAGCCCTCTACTACATGCGCTAGATTCAAGGTCACCGGCAAGTCCCGACTGTGAGAGCTGTACCGTTTGAAATTCATACTATGGCTAGTACCGCGAAATAAAATATTATACTAGAAACCCATAAAGATTACGCCACACATCTTCCCATCACCGATCATAGCACATAATGGTTTGAATAAACGTCAAATCGCCAGATAAACTATTGTAAACGCATCAAATAGAAAGTGGCCGTAAATCCTGCACTTAATGGGATGGGCATAGCAGTAAAATGAAAGAGGCGTAAAACGCGTAGCAGCTTTGTTCATAAGATGGAGCTATTGACGAGCAGACAATGGCAATTTGTGTTAATTTTAACGCAAAGCACTTGGCGCAAAATTCCGGCGCATTAGCACAATTAGTTTCAAGGAGGCATAGCGCAAACCCATCAAGAAAATTAAGAGCAATCCTTCACCTAAAATCACCAATTCCAAGTAATGCATCTCCATGACAGCCTCGTAACTAAACGATCCGTGTTCCTCGCGAACCCTCAGCACCTCAACCCGAGCTTTATCTTGAACGTCCTGGTTCAAAGCCATTTCGAACAAGGCGAAGCTCATTGTCGTCGAAGTCGTCTCGAATCCGGCCAAGAAGAAAATGAAGGCTTGAGCGGCAACTTCCTCGATACTCAGCGTTGTCCCAGGCTCCGCACCTTTTGCTCTCTTGTTCTCAACAATTCCTCGATTGCCTGCACTTTCGCCATTCCCTTCCCTGCCCTCATCCTCCAACTTCCCGCGATTCTTCAACTGGATCAGCAGCTGCAAGAAATCGCTCCTGCTCAACCCATTCTTCTCCCGATAATCAACAGTCTCCTCCACCACATCCTTGAAGAACTTCGACACACTCCCAGGGAAACAACCAATTTTCAGCACCTTGGCCAACGAAGGGAAGCTCCTGATGATGACCATCTTCAAAGCGTCAACTTTAGTTTGACTGAACGCCCTCTTCCCCATAAGCCGGAATTGCGCCTCGGGGTTCTTCAAACTGTTGCATTCCAATCCGAACGCGCAAGACCCTATCACGTCAGTGGTGAATCGAGCCAAAATGTCCTTCATCTCAACTTCGCCTCCCAACTTCAACTCTTCCAGCACTTTAAGCACCATCTGGTCCGCGCAGTCCGAGATCGTCTCGAACATGTACTTGATCTTACCACCGGTGAAAGCCGGGGTGAGTTTAGCCCTCAAATTCTTCCACTTCACCCCAGCCAGCGAGAAAAGGTGCGCACTGACCGGGTCGTTCTCCTCGTCGTAGTAAATCCCCCGGTCGTTGAAATGGTTGAAGTCTTTGCACAACACGTTTTTAATCAACTGAGGGTCCATGGGAAGAAACACTTTCCTGCTGAAGAAGTACAACCCGCAGTACTGGTGCCCCTTTCTCATCTTCATCTCTTCGTACACTTCGAGTATCTTCTCCGCCATGCTCTGCTTTTGCACTATCACCTTCCGCATGTTCCCGAAGGGAAACGACGGCTCCGGAGTGGCAACGCATCTTTTAGCCCAGTAACCGTAGGACCAGCGGAAGTAGACCACCAAAGCTAGGAGAAGACACACCAGGAGGACTATCATTTTTGCACTGCCCTGCTCAATCCTCTCCGACTGACATATCGTTAGGAAAGTTCATCGGGTCACCGGCGAACCGCTTGTTCTGAATGGCGGCAATAAAATTACCTTGCGGTAGTTTCTCTGATTCTTACCCGAGAAGAAAGTGGTTTAGTCAGTTATGGGCCTGCGTACCCGTTTTATGCGGGCAGCGCCAGCGGTGTGATTAGTGAAAATAATTTCCGGCCTCCTTACGTAACTTCTTTGTTATGCTCTCTTGTGCTATTTGCCTTGCTCTTGCATGTGCAGTGTAGAATTGCTTTTTCTTCGCGACGACACATTATCATCGCATGCTTTCAGGTTTTTAATGGGGATTTCGAAATCTTGTGTGCAATTCCTACCGTGGCGAATCGGAAGTGCAGGCTGGTGTAACCCTAATTCAAACTTGTACAATTTATTACTTCGCATTGTTGAGCACTTTACAAATGCTGAACTAATTTTGTCATTTGGACAATCTGTCAAAATTTACAACCAAAATTGGTGTTGCCATTTGAAAAACAAAGATGTCATCATACGAAAACAGTGAAGAAGTGGGCTAATGTTATACGAACAGCCGCTTCAGATGAAGGCACGATTTATGATCGTTCTAGGGCTTTCTTATGCCGTCAAGCTGGTGCGCGACTGAGACTCTGGAACGTTCACGAGAGATGTTCTAGTGCGGGACCCCGTTCGCCGTTCTAAATAAATAAAAATCATTCACCATAAAGTAAATTGTTCAAACAGGAACCCCAAAATAATTAAAAACGTTACAATGTGTATGATTATTATAAAAAAAAACAAGAATTTTTTCGAATTAAAAAATCATTTGTCGTTATCACAATGGAAGTCCAAAGGGGGATTTTGCAGGGAAGTGGTGAAATTCGAGCGGAAATCGAACGACTCCAAACCACCAACAGTCAATTGCAGAAAACCATTCTTCGTTTAGAGGCGGAAAATTTAGAGTTGAGCCTCGATTTGCAAAAGTGCGGCAACGACGCGCCACAACTCAGAGAACAGATCCATCACTTAGAAAAGTGAGCTCAAACAACCACCTTTTAACAGGGACTATGGTCTCTGCTTTTTGTGCACTCCAAGACTAGGTTTTACCTTTGATTATGAGACACCTTTGATTATACATTCATCAATGGAGACATACAATGCCATATCCCATAATCAAAGGTTTTAACGTTGACTGAAAATATTATTACATATTAGATTACCAGTCGACGGTTTCAGTCCACAATTCAACCGTTTCTAGTTACATTGAAGTCCTCAAAGCCGAAAGCAAACGCGAATCCGTCAACGACGTCTATCCCACGAAAGAAGGTAAGGATAAAGTTCCAGAACTGGAGAGGACAGTTTTCGTGTTGAAACGACTCGTGGAAAAGCTGCAAGCCGAAAATAAACGATTAGCTAGAGGAGGGCCTCATTGCTCAGTCGTTGGTCGCACTGCTTCAGAAGAGAAGCTGAGGAACGACCTCAAATCGGCCAGGCAGCAATTAGGAGAGAGTGTAGCGAAAATTGGTTTGTTGGAAAGCGAATTGCAAGGTGCCAGGGAAAAAATTGTACTGTTGGAAAACAGGCCAGTACCATTCAGCCTGACCAATATGTCAAACGAATTGGCTGACATTAGAAATGAGTTGGCGAAGAAGACGCAGCTGTTGGAAAAAGTGAAGGTTCTGCTGCATAGAGCAGCAGCGAAGGAGAAGGCCTTATTGGAAGAGGTCTGCTCATTATTTCCATTGGAGTGCTATTTTTTATTTACTATTCTTTGTTTGCTATTTTTATATGCAATTTTTTTTTGTTATTTCAGCATCCTCATTACCATTCGTTTTATTATTCTTTTATATTTTCGATCGTAAATTTTTATCTTTTCTCGTTTTGAAAAGTTACAAATTTACCTCTACATGTTTAATTTTCAGATAGCATCTTTAAAAATGCACGCCGATGGCTCAAGGAGTACCTAAATAAATGAAATTAAGCATAAATCTTTTTTATCTATTTGCTTTTGCACTTTTTCTAAAACTTTTCTATCAATGTTGTGCTGTTTTATAAAATAAACAATTCAATGTTTATCTTATAGTTTTTTGACGTCTAATTTGCGGAATTACTAATAAATTCCACAATATTTCTTGTAAAAAAATCGGAATATTTTACAAAGATATTGCAGGTACCTACCCCTGGTATCTGTTGGTGCCAATACATTCCACACAATACTCCCCTTATCCAAAAATCCAAACAAGTCTTTTTGGTGAGATTTCAATAGCTCCATGCTATTTTCGAAAAATAGTACTCAATTTCTGTATAGTAACTAGTGATAGCATAAGACATTCAAGTATCGAAACGAACAAGAACTTTACGTAAGTCCAAATAATATCGAACCGAGATAAACCGATTACAGTCCGAATAAATTTCCCAATTATCACAACACAGTGATAACGCATCAACGAAGGTCAACCTGAAAGCATGTGCTTCAAGCTTCTAAATACGTTGAACCAGTGAATGTGTCGTTTCGTCCAGTCGCGACAGCATTGCTCGAATTAAACCTGCTATGGCACTGAACAAACTTTGCTCGAACTGCCTCAAGCACTTCAAAACAGAAGGAAAAATTCTCTACAATGCTGTTTCTCAGAGGAACCATTTCGTGTACCATCCGGATCAGAAGTCTCCCATTGAAGGTAAGTACTATCAGATTGAACCGAACGTGATGAATTAGAAAGCAAGGAGAGAAGGAAGAACCGTGGAATGAGATAAAGAACGAAAACATATTTCTGAGCTTGGATCAGGTTAAGGCGCAGTATTAGGAGAGCGCATGGCAGGATTTTCGAAAATTACTCAATGTGTATTTCTGACTTAAAACTAACAATTTATAATTACTTACTTTTCAAAAAATCATTTCAAATCCATAGTGAAGATTATAATAATGTGGTCTTTCCAATCATCGTTTAGAACAGTACAAGTACTAACGGAATAAAACATAAAAAAAATAAATTATATACAATATTCGTAAAACTTGTCTTCATAAGGTATCTAGAATACCACTTTGGTTATTTTCCAGGGGAAAAGAAGAAACTCAACATGTTCCAAGCCATCAACAGCGGGCTTGATTCTGCACTGAAAAATGACGAATCAGCCCTAATTTTCGGGGAAGATGTTGCTTTCGGGGGTGTGTTCAGGTGCACTGTGGGGTTGCAAGAAAAATATGGCAAATCCCGCGTCTTCAACACTCCACTGTGCGAACAAGGTATCGTGGGATTCGCCATTGGGGTGGCTAACGTCGGTTCAACAGCCATAGCAGAAATACAATTCGCAGATTACATTTTCCCTGCATTCGATCAGGTTTGGATTAGTTGGTGTTTCAGTCGGTACTGATATTTAGTACTAAATTGGTACCACATTGGTACTGACGTCCATGCAAATATCTCACGTCTGAGTGAAATGTGTTGCATAGTCTCCGCTATCTTTAGTCGCTGAAAGTTCGAATTTTTGTTGGATCTTCACTTAGGGAATTTCTGCCAATAATTCTCCCAGTTTGTAGTTTAAAATTTTGTTATGTTCAAAAATATTGCGGTGAATTCAACAAAATTTATCAAATTTTGGTCAATTGAACACTCGTACAAATTTATTTCTCGTGATGCTGATTGGTATAATTATTACTAATTATTACTACATATGAGAAGTGGTACTCATTTCACGAAATGGATCGTAAAAGCATAATTTTTCTTCAGTATTCATACCTACATTAGTACAGATGAATATTATGAATAATTAAGAAGCTGCAGTCAACTCAATTTCGTAGATTGTCAATGAGGCAGCGAAATGCAGATACAGAAGTGGAAACGAATTCGATTCAGGGAAACTAACCATAAGGGCTCCTTGTGGTGCTGTAGGCCACGGAGCCCTATATCACTCGCAGAGTCCTGAAGGATACTTCGCCCACACACCGGGTTTGAAAGTTGTGGTCCCGAGAGGGCCGAATAAGGCAAAAGGACTGCTCTTGTCCTGCGTCAAGGACCCAGATCCCTGCATCATCCTCGAACCAAAAACTTTGTACAGGGCAGCAGTTGAAGAAGTCCCTGTTGGAGATTTCTACTCCCCAATTGGCAGGGCGGACGTTTTGAGGGAAGGAAACGCAGTCACCCTTATTGGTTGGGGCACTCAAGTCCATGTGTTGCTTGAGGTGGCGCAAATGGCCAAAGATACGTTTAAAGTGGACTGCGAAGTTATCGATTTGGTTTCTATACTCCCATGGGATCGAGAAACAATAATAAAAGTGAGCCAAAAATAAATCACTAGAAAATGTTGCTAAGGTAAATTAGTAATACAATGGCAAAACATCCAATATCACTTGCATAGCGTCACTCCTATGTGGGTGGGTGTGTGCTTTTATAGAAACTGGAGGATTGGCAATCTTGCCCGAGTCTTCGCAGACAAATAGGATTAGTGGATTAATTTATCGAATAGCTTGTTCAGATCTTGCAATCAAATTGTCTGGATGTCACATTCAATATTTCACGCTGTTTTCTCCTTTGTGTTATTGCAAGAATATTTGTCGCTAAAAATAACAATTTATTGCAGTCTGCTAAAAAAACTAAAAGGGTCCTCATTGCCCACGAGGCTCCTCTAACAGCTGGATTTGGAGCTGAGCTAACAGCCACTATTCAAGTAAGTAATCCTTATTGTGAACCTTTTAAATAACATTTTCAAATACTTACGTACTCCTTTTTTCATGTTTTAATTTCTTTAAAAATATTAATACCTTCAATATTACTAATACAGCAAAATGGAGACGCGTTTTTCCTCCGGCCACAAAATAAACGGGTCACTTTCATCAGTGTTAAAACGAAGTTGCAAGCGTCATTAAATCTGCACCCTCATTATTTTCCATTCATAAGAAACAATCCATTTCGAAAATCTGCAGTTGACAAGCGGCTAAGTGAACAGAAACCCACGCCCACTGATTGGGGGTGCAGGCGAAGTTGTTATTTATTGTACAAAGGTCCAGGACCTTCAATAAGCTGTCTCTTCCAGGAGGAGTGTTTTTTGCACCTTGAGGCTCCCGTTTGTAGAGTGACGGGATTCGACACCCCTTTTCCACACGTTTTCGAACCGTTCTACCTCCCAGACAAGTGGAGGTGTCTGCAAGCCGTCAAGAATTTATTGGAATATTGAAGGAACTCACCAGTGATTATTAGATACATATGTATCTAATAATGTATCTGTTAGATACATAATGTACCTAACAATCACTGACATCACTGAATGTCCCTGCTTCTTAAATAATTGAACGGGTTAATTGCACTTCCCACACAGGATGTACAAATCAACAATCGATTCAATTATTGGAACGAAATTCGTTCACCACAAAAATAAATTTTACCAAGGAAGAATGCGTGTTGTAATTCCAGCCGAGACATTGAAAAACCTCTTTTATGTAAATCGTGAAGGATTTCTACTCTCGAAATTATATGGTGGAAATGTTATTTTTACAATCGCCAGTTTCATTGACCTTTCCAATCCAAATCCGATTCGCAATCGCAAAGAGAAGAAAAGTCGAAGTAAGCAGAAAGCCGATAGTAAATACTTCGTCAGTCGTGCAGTAGCGAAATTTTCCATTCATTGCGCTGCACTTCTTATCAGCCTCCCAAATTTAGGAGGTGATTGGAGCTAATCCCACAATTCGCAATCTTCACTTTTTCCATGGTCCGTTGGTTGTTTTTTAGAATTTCCGCTGGCGCTGTTTTGCGCTATTAATCAGTTTTGTTTAGTGACGCGAATCGGACTGAAAGTGCAAATTACGTCCGTTGTAAAATGTTCTCGGATCACTTTCGGTTTTGTCATAGACGGATGAAGTAATATTTTACCTTCACCTATGATGATATGGATTAATCGAAGATTTAACCCTTTCGTTCCGCGGGGTACTTAATATGTGTCAAAATTCAGGTACTTGCGAAAGGGCTCAGAAAAAGTTGTAGCAAACCATAGACTAATAATTATATATAGTATACTCGTCTGTGAGCAAATTGATCAGTCATTGTTGACGAAGCGAAGTAAAAAAACGCCGACCCGGATAAAACTTTTATACAGATTTTATGATCACCTGGCCATCAATTTTCACCCCTTAAAATTAACTCACCTATTCTTGAATAACCCTGTACATATTCACTGACAAAACTTATCGTTGTTTGTCAGGTCTTGCAAAAAAAATGCGGAACTAATGAGTGCAATGTCGATTAGTACTACTGATTTTTTATAAAATTCACTAATTGAATACGTAATTAGCACTAATTGGTCGGACACGGTGAATGTTGCATAGGAATCAGGTACGAATTTTGTTGTCAATTCTTCAGTGTTTTCGAACGCATCGTAAATTTTGCAATGCGCTGTTTACCCAATCGCATTACCGGACAAGCCACCATGAGTGTCCCCCATAAAACCAATGGTGCTGACAGCTTGCTGATAGCTTAACAGTTGCTAACATTCCTGCAACAGACATTCCGGTTACCAACGGCGCTATCGTTGTTTACCGAAGACCTGCTATCGCCCAGGAGATATATTTTTTAACGATTTCCGGTTCCTCGGGCTGGATGCATTAATTTTGAGGTCGGAGCCGAAAATATGTTTTCGCTGATATCAGGACAACCTGTCGTTTTGCGGTTCGCGGACAATGGCGCATGTAGGAGGAATTTCGAAACGACATGGGCGCTGATGTAGGCGGGCGTCGATAATGATGACGTCGAGGAATATGCATCGAAATGTGTTAGGAACTGGGGGGGGGGGTGAGATAGGGTGCGCATTAACTTGGAACTTTCCATTTTTGCCAGTTTTGACCATAGCCCGCAACGACAACAATTCTAGTATAGGTGTTAAGGGTGTTGGGTTGTGGGAAGTGAAGGTCATTAGCGCCCTGTTTCATTGAGTCCTGTGAATTCATTTCAACTCGCTTTATGCCCTTCTTCGGCACGAATAACGTCAAGAGAAAAGGGCCTGCAAATTACGAGTGTGTTTGACGTTTCTCCTGAATGCCGATTTTACGTTTCCAATCCGTTTTTATCAGCAAATTGTCGACTTATCCGTTTGTATGTGGGGTAAAATATTAAATGGGGTTTTGAGGTGAGACCTTTGATAAAACGTCTCCAAGGGGCGTTAAATCATTGCCCAATTTCTGGGAATGATATGAATGATTTATAACGCGTATTGTTGATATTTTATTAATCGGTTTTTGTCATAACTTATCGAGAATATATTTTCTGATTTACCCTCAGACAGTGATTATAAGATACATGTGTCTTATAATCACAGCCTCAGGTATTTAGTGCGTAGCATCCGTGTGTAAAAGTTCATGAATATTTTCCGACCCAATATTTTGAAGAGTCACTTTCTTATCAGTCTTGTCACGCTATCAGCGTTTGAACACGGACACAACTGTTATTCTGTGTTTAAATAAATTACATATTTTGGTAAAAGCGTAGGTATTTTTTTCCAACTGACCAGAAAAATACCAAGCACTCAAAACCTATGGCAGGAACACCTGAAATAATACCGCTAATCGTTTGGGGGTTTTTACATATTATTATAATTGTTTATTATTATGACATGCTGGTTTCCGTTAAATATCTTAAATACAGTATTGGCACCATGAAATAAAACGTTGATTTAAAACGACCTCTCCCATAAGGCGCGATGTTAAAACGGTCAAGTTTGAGAATTATTATCTCGAAAACTGTGCCGCTAGGCTCTTTGAAATTTTAGTATGATATAAGTAGAAGGTAAACGTTGCATTTAGTGCAAGTTTCAAAGATTTCTTAAATATTCGACCGAGTTACTCGAGCCGTGTCCTTTGAAGCATGGTTTACACGGATCGAGCAGGCGACCGAGTGGATGGCCCAATGCTTACTTGATTGTTCGACTAAGTCGGTATACTATACTACTATAGTAGGGCCTATACCGACCTAGTCGACCAATCAAACAAGCACTAGGTCATTCCTCTACCCGTTAAACCAAGCTTAAGGGTAATCAAGGGAAGGCAAGTGCGGGTTGAAGTCGAAGTTTGCCCATCCACTGTACCTATAATAGGATGCTAGGTATGTCCGAGACTAGGAGAAAGGACTTTTCCCGTCGCGTCGCGTCGTCCGCTTTCAAAGTCGCCGTCGCAATCCCCAAAGTGATTGACGTCCGTTTTCAGCATACTAATTGCACGAAAACACCTTTGGACGTAACACTGACACCAATGCAACCGATGCGACCTCACATTCGAAGCAATCGTCGCCTCCGCAGGTCGAGAGATGAGCACGCGAGGGCCTCTTGCTCCCCGAGCCGATGCCATCCTCATCTTTGCCGGGGCCTTATGTAACCGGCCGGCCGAGCTCCGCGCGCTGGCATATAATGAAAAGCGAAGTTTACGTTCACTTGACACATTTTTGCCCGGCGTCTATTGTCGGAGATCGGAGATTTGCAGTTTGGCTGCGAGTGCCTTGCAGACTTTCCCTTCGGAAATGGCGGCCGAGGCAGCTTCAGTTTTAACGTGCATGCAAATCGCACGCTCTATAATATAGCGCTGCCGCAACGCTCTGCGTGGCGAAATTGCGCTTTTTCCTCGCGTCGAAAATGTGCTCTAAACTCCGCCACACGAAACGGGGAAAAATGGCTAGGTGTGGCAAGGCCAGGTCGCGCCGTAAAAATGCATATCGTTGAATGAAAGTGGCTGTTTTATGACTGCCAACAGTATAATTTATCGGGAATTATAAAACTATATGGCGTTTTTCTTGGATTTTACGTAACGCTCTCGTAGTCCTATTCCGTGCCGGTTTCCGTGGGATCCCGTTGTGTTCGGTCGGAAGAAGTTAAATAGATGGCTCATTGAGCGCGGAGGGTCCTCGAAGTGTGAGTAGGTGCTCCTTATGCGGGCTCTTGTACCGAGGATTCTCGACGTTTGATATTTCATAAGTTGTTTTACACTCGTAGAAACGACTGTTGGTACGAATAGGATTCTGGTCGTAAAATTGTCAGTCTTTGTGCGTCTTAACCTTTAAGTCCTGATCACAGCATGACAGTTGTCGCGATATTTGCTGTCGTGACAGCGACTGTCATGACAGTTGTCATGATGTACTGTCGAAATATCAATTCGATATTGATCTTATCATGGTGTGAATTATATTATATTCGCAAAATCGGATAAACCACCTTAAGGCTGTGTCTTGAAGTGTTCAGGGTAAATACGTCTGATGTGCCTTTGTGTTATTACAGCTCCAAAAATGACAATTATACATTGCCACACGCCGAGAGGAAGTATGGCAGACCACAGTGTGCAACACGTTATTTCAACCTGATTAGATTTTTACTGCAAAATAATAACATGTATTGGGAAGAAATATGAGCAACTGGCAGAAGTAGAACTTACAGACGCTGCAGGTCATTCGCGGAACGAAAAGCTGACGATTAAGGAGTTGCTCAGTATTAAGATATAGGTAGATAAAGATTGTGTGGAAAATAAAGAATTAAAACCGCGATATTCTCAAAACGTTATTTTTACACTGTTTTTGGAGTGCGTACATCATGTCCAGGGTTCAAGAGATGGACTTCCAGGATCCAGGGCTATGTCCGATATAATACTGATAATTATGCTTCGTCCATCCTCCACGATGAGAATTTAGACCTCACCTTTTTCCACGAATCAAAGTTTTAATTGTGATGCTCATAATTAAGTTCCGGTTTTTTCGACGTGCGGACACAGAGTATTAATATTCTGCGGTGCGGAGCTGAGGTTGCCGGCAATCCAAAATGGGCAATCCGTGCAAAAACGCCATCGCCGTCCGAAGGGACTCGATAATTCGACGGTCCACCTTGAGATTTCCCGTCTCACCTCTGAAAAATGCCGTTTGCCTTTTTCTACCCTTTCAGCTCCGCTAATTGAATTCTCCTTTGTCCCAAACAAGTCTCTCTCCCGATCGGCATCTCGCCGTCCGGCCGCAGCTGGCCAACCTTAGGAATAATTCGAACGGCTCGAGTCGAATCGAAACCGAAAGCGACTGGCCATTACGCCCATCGAGCCTAGACCAGGAGAGAGGTGCGCACCGCCGCCCGCACTAACGGCCTTGTCAAGGATATCAACTGCCGTTTCAGTCTGTTATGTTGACGAAAGTGCAAGTGCTTTTGTGCGCTCGACGGGGGACAGAGGGAAAAAATCACTCAGCTGTGTGCCAAAGGCTGCCCATTCGAACGTCCGACGCTAATGAAGGCTAATTGCGGCCTTTTCGGGGCTAATCGCTCTTCGATCGAGCCTCGTGCATTCGTCAGGGCTAATTGGTGTAATCTCAATCAAGATGGGAGACGATGAATCGGACGCCGACTTGCCACCAGCACTCGCCGCGGCTCCACGGAGCAAATTAGTCCTTTACGCTATCCATCTTGCGGGGATCCTTTAAATCTCAAGGACCCACGCCCCGTTGCGGTTAGCAATATTGACACCGCAAACCTCTAGTCTCCCAGAGCAATCCCTTAATTAATTTGCTTCTTGTGCCGCCAAAAGACTATTGACGATTTCTGTCATCACCTAACTGTTCCAATCAAAAATATAGTTGGAAATAAATACATAATGCCTATTCTTCTTCGAATAACAATTGGTTTGGCATTGCCATTTTGCATCAGTTGTGCCTTTACACACCAGTCGCTAGTTTTACTCAAATTGCCATCATGTTATCAACAGCAGTCTTGTTGAACTTATTCTGGCCATACCGAGAGGTTTGCTAGACTTATTTTGACAACAACAACAGTTGCTGGTCTTATTATCCTTCAGCCAGAAGTTTTCAGGCCTGGTCTTTCTTCCTCAATCAATGGTTCTCCTAGCATTAGCGTTCTCCTTCGAACAAAACGTACTGGCATTACCATTCTGCCCCAATTGAACTTCTTCTGCGTCAACTCCGAGTGTCTTTGCGTAATCAGCCGCTGTCGGTAGTCTCGTTCCGATGAGTTAGATCGTAGCTTGGCTCTCCACGGCGTCGCGAGCCATGGGCCGCTCAAGTTTCTAAACGCCACCTTCATGAGCGCACTTATGCAATTGGCGTAATCGTTCGATTGATCGGAGGATTAAGCACGGTCGCTCGGATTTTGTAAGGATTTCGAGATATCCCGACCGCGGCAGCCAGTGCCGGCCGCGCGCGCGTTGCAAAATTCAACAACAAATTCAATTATTGGAGCATTGGCGCAACAATGTTTCCCAAATAACCGGCGTATTCCGATCGGCCGTCCAATTAATGGCACTCGGCCGTTATATAACGCCTCGCGGACAATGCATTTTTTCCAAAGGCTTGTGCAACGCAACGGACGATGGTCTTTGGTAATTTCCATTATTGGACGTCCTTTGCCTCTTAGCATCACCATTTCTTTGCTCAATGGCATCACGTATTGCCCACCGCCGCGCCGCTGCGTCCCGTTCCTTCGTCGCGGCCTCATTCCGCGTTTTGGCCAAAGATAATGAAATTGTACTCTTCGTTCTGGCCCGAGGCTCTTGGTTTTTCGAGATCCCCCGCTCGCTTGCATCACCAAACACAATAAAAGCCAATAACCAAAGTAGGTTAAAATGAACGTACGTACTTGTATTGTTCGTGAGGCATAAAGTTAGCAACTTTTGTTCGTACCAAATCCTATTAACCTCTTCATGTCTGGATTTAATTTGCTCAAGTCTCCTCAGCAACAGCATCATTGTTAACATTTGAAAATTTTCGATGGCATCAATCGGAAGCTGCAGTTGCGCTTCCACCAATAGTTGCCCTAAGACTAGATTTTGCATCAACAAATCTTCATTTTATCTTCATAATAAAAAACAAACCTCTTTAAATATAACATAGCCAGCAAATCCGATCCATTTAACACGCTTTCGGTTTATAATCTGAGTGCACGCATTCGCTCCCAACATTCTCCTATTGCCTTCAACTTTTTTTAAACCGGCAAAAGTTAAACTCGCACTAGACCCCAAATTTCCACATTCCGTCGACGTTCTCAAACGGGCCGGGCGCTCGAAAAAATCGCCTGAAATTATCGCCTGGGGTCCATACTAGACCTTGGGTCAAAAACTGGGTCCAGCAGCTGTAAAGCGACCGGCCGCAGTCTCCTTCGTGTCGGTCTGTATACGTACGTACGAATGTACCAACACACAACCAGAAGAATGACAGCACAAACAACGCACGTTCACAAACGCCATTGCACGCTGCCTTTCACCGCTAGGCCGCTTGAAGGGCGTCGCCCAACAATTAAAAGGTAGCTTTACTATCAATTATGCATTATTTATCGCCAGGCTAAAGTTACCAGCGTGTGCACTCTCCCCCGTTCGAGTGTGAAAAACCGGAGCGCCATTAAGTTGGATAATAGGATGCAAAGAGAGCAAACATTGCGTCAGTAGTTCCGTTTTGAAATGAGTGGAAAATAGGTTTTCCATAAATCATCGTCTGAATGGCAGACCAAAAACGTTAATTAAACAACCAAGAACGTAACCTATTGGTGGATCTTCGGTTTTATGTGAACATTCACATAGGATTTATTAAGTACTCTTCAGAACAGTTAATCGGTTGAATGTCCAATAGCATTATACATTGCTGCATCGCAGCAGTGCATTGCATTGATGAGTGCGCCTCAGCTCCACGGGTGAACCGTCCCGTCCGTCCGTTCGTCCGTAGGAGTCTTATTAGAAAAAGTGTTTATTGTCGATTATTTCAGTTATTCACAAATTTTCAATAAAACAACTAACTTTCACTTTGATAAGAATCACCAAAATCTAAATAGGTTTTTCCTTTCAAAACTTCGTTGTGAAAAGTATAATAATGTTTAGAAGAATATAAGGAAAAAATAAAAACAGTGCTCAGGACAACTGAGCTTAGGTACACTTAGGACTGGTGTATAATTAGAAGTGATAATACAAACGCAAATAATTACATATTGGACTTGGGGAAACACTATAAATCAATAACGTTATCATAGGCATTTCGAAGTAAACGGAAATAAAATTACACTTTTATTTTCAGTCTTTGACGATTTATTGCGATCGACTGGACGCGAATTTACATGAATTTAATTAGATTATTGTTAGTCCAGACCAAGACTGAGAATATTCGTTGTTCTTTGAAATCCACCTGGCTATATCAAATAAATTTGGATGAGCGAAGGGACGCAAGTGAAGCCATAGACGTCACCAAGAACGAAGGGTGCATAAACCAATTCCGCCGTATAAGGACGATTTGCGTAAAAAGGTGGAAAAAACGGCATATCGCGCGGTCTTCTCTCACTTTTACGATTGTAGGCAGGCTGTTTGTGTGCCGTAGTGTCACATACGGACGGCTGTTGTATGCGTTTTATTCGCGCATTATCTGCGTTGTTTATTTTCTCCGTGGCCTTTCCACTTTAACGGCCGGAGATTAACGTTATTTTTCTTGCGAACGCACACCCATTATTCCAATTAATGGCCGAGTTATCGGCGGTGCGGATTAATTTATTTTTGTGGATGCGCTATATTGCAACCAACGCGTTGCGATTCTCTCCAGGAGATAATTCAATCGAATCATTATGTCAGCGAAGTGCAACTTATGGAGTTTATTCGAATCTCTATGTGATGAAATTTCGTGTGTTTTAGATCAGAAAAAGACTTGAAAATGAGCCACTTTCAGTTTCAATCATTGTACTTAATTTAAAGGATTTAAATTTTTTTTATTTATAGTATTTTTTAACTTGAAAAAACATTATTTATAACTTGAAAAAACATTATTTATAATATTTTTTATCTTGAAAAACATGTTTTTTTTTCTATTAATAATAATTTTTCGAACTTTTAAGGAAAAGAGAATGTGGGAAGGACGAAATCTAAACAATTAAAGCAGAAAGAGAACGTGGAATTTTCACTGATCTCCTTCACCTTTTCTCGGTATTTTTCGGAGTTTTATTGGTCAAACGTGTTTTTGGGCGCGCTATCTGAAATAGGGAATTAATGCGAACTAATAAACTCATTACGGAAATATTTTAATGGCGTTTTTATCGAGTATTCGTGTATTTTTATCGTCCGCTTATCAGGAAGCCCAATATGCAGATAAGCGCGTTGCTGGACGAAAAATTTCCTACACCAACGTATTGGGACAAAACTGTTGGAAAAATAATTGTTCGATCGTACACTACTAGTATGGCTCTATGTCTGAAAATAGTTGACTCGTTTCATAGCAAAAAGTGTCTTATTTGGTAGTTACCTAATTTTCGAAGGTGCAAGCTGACGCTGCGCCGCCTCCACTCATTCAAGACTGGTTCGCATTAGCAGTGTTTTGCAATCAAATTTTGCATTTGATTGGAAAAATACCTAGACGGACACTTGCGTAACTTCTTTTTGCATTTCGTGAGTCAACAATCTTCCATGCGGCGTTACGTCTGATGGCAGAAATCCTTTACAGGAAGATAATTACAAAATGGGATAAAAATTTGTGATTTTTATACTAAAATATTTTTTGATACAAATACCATACAACCCTCCTACAATTGGTTTGGTGATTAGGTCAACTGCGATGCTTCCCATTGCTTGTGCAGAAGCAGAGGTCCCTGGCCGACTTTCAAACGGTCGATCAGGATATACATACAACGCGAGGTTATATAACTCGACCGATCATAACAGAACGCAACAAAGGACAAGAGCTCCTACGTCTCCCGCGAATGCAAATAGCGACCAGCAGTCGAGCAAATTCACATAGTCGTGTAAAATGCTTAAGGTAGGGACCATTATGCACGCTGGGTGCCCAACAGTCCGGTGAGAGAACCGAAGTCGAAGCCGAAGCTTATAGGGCGGGACTGCACTATGCGGGCATCGCAACGGAGCGAACATTTCCGTTGCAACCTGCAATGTCGATGAGTTCGATGAGATGAAAACATCATTTGAAAAAAAATGTTTCATTCGCATTGAGCGAGTGCATCCATGGATACTACCACAGAGGATGTGATACTACTGTGATACCACTCTAGTACACGATTAGTAGCGGAAGTATTCGTGGCGAAGCGAGGCTCACCACGCACAGTGTAGTCCCGCACTACGCTAGGAGTTGTTCCCGGGCTGAACGGCACGGTTCAGCTAGTAGAGATTGTCGCGATCCGAGGAAATGTCAAGGCTGCTCAGTTCAGCAGCTCCGGTTTGCCATGCCATGGCGGCAGCTCCGCCGATCGAGAGTGAAAGTTCGGTGTGTTCGCTGCTCGCGTATCCCCATGCTCGAGATGATGGTGGCCACTCTTTGTCTTCGCTGGCACGTTCCGGCCGCCTGGGACGGGTGCACGACGAGGAAGCGCGGACCAAACTGATCGATCCGAGCAAATTAAGGGGTTTGGGCTTCCTGGTTGGGTGCAGGCCCTCGAGAAATCGAAAGCGAGATCGAAGGAACAGTCGTAACAATGGGGCCGTGAAGAGCGTGAATCCTAGAAGTGGAGTGGCAATGCTCGACAACGATCTTGAGAAGGAGATGCCACGATGTTTCAGGCGACACGTTTTTAGGATTTAGGGCAAATCGGAGCGACTGGACAAAGACAATTTCAAATCGAATGGATGCCCATAGTGGTGGAGGTTTGAAAGGAGCCCAATCCTCCATGTAGGATAAAAAATTGTATGTTAGATGCATACTTATGGAAACTGTTCAAATGATATTGGTTCTATTGAATATATGGAAGAGAAACAACAGAAAAAGTGTAAAAAAATATGTTTCCATCTGCGAGAATCGAACTCAGGCGTGGCTAGTGGGCTATAGCCCACCTGATATGATCGCAGACGGGAAATTTAATTTTGAATCTTAGTGGAAAGCTCTTCAAGAGCGCAATGATTGATCTGAATGAATGAGAGCGAAAATTCCAATTATGTTCCCGTAAACTTTAAATGACACCTCGGCGAACGGAATACCAAATTCCTGATGGGTTCGGTCATACCTAAATCTATGAGGTCAAATTAGAAGGTACCTTGAAGAATGGCACGACAATAAATCGTCCTATTCATCGGACAAACGAATGGGAGCAACATAATTTCATGGATAATTTGTTTTCGTAAAGGGCAAGGTTTGTCTGCGGTTCGAGGAAGGGCGACGTGAAACCTGTTGGTTAATCGAAACCTCTCCGCGATGTGCGAACCATTGCGTCTGTAATCCAATACCTACTTGCATCGTAGTCCTTTCTCTTCGCATTTTCTAAAGTAGAAAAGAACTTCATGGCTTGGCTGTTTTCATTACAATTTCATCACAAATGCGTAGCCCATTTATTTATTAAAAATTCATCGAGCCAGAAACAATACTATAATATATGAGTAAGCTTAAACCGTTTTGAAACAGTTTAGTGTACTATTCAATCATGCGCAGTGGACGGTTTTCGGGGCAGTTGGAGCAAAGCTATAACCGAGGCATCAGTATTTGTAATGAAATTTTGATGTCATTATGCACCTTTATTAAATACTCTTCAAAACAGGTAAATAAAGTCTGTTCGGACTCGCATTCAGAAATATTCTGTTACCATATTCAAATATTACAGAGGTGCAACGCTGAACATCAGGATGGGGTCGCAATGTGTCATCCCCTGGACGGAACTCGGATGGGGGATTGGTTTTTGTCCATTTTCTCCGTTATTTACAA